>JAPYYM010002835.1:0-11822 GCA_028534135.1 Potos flavus
AATTCATGTGGAAGTTAAAAAAAAGAAAAGAACTATCAATTTTATAATTTTCTTCCTTATATGCTTAGGAATGACAAGCGAGTAAAATTGTATTTTGAAGAATATTTAATAACATGAGGATAATATATCATAAGTGCTTTGAAAATAATTGAATTGATAAAATGAGGTTAAGTGAGAAAAGTATCAAATGTTATTTTCAATATAGTATTATTTTTATAAAATATAAATGATGGCATTATATAATTATATATGTACAAATAGGTTATAGATAAATATAAGATATTAATAATGATGGACTGTGTGTGATGTCATTGTAGGAGATCTTCCTTTCTTATACTTCTCTATTGGTTGTAGATGAATATAGTAAATTAATATCTACTCATTTTATTATGGAGGATTCGAACAAGTAATGTTATTATCCTCAAAGGGAAAAATAATGGGACACCTGGGTGTCAGTTGGTTAGGCATCTGACTCTTGATTTTTGCTCAGATCATGATCTTGGGGTCCTAAGATCAAGCCCTGCATAGAGCTCCACGCTCAGCGGGGAGTCTGCTTGAGAATTCTCTCTCCCTCTCCCTCTGCCAGCCCCTCCCCCGCCACTCACTCACTCACTCTCTTTCTCAAATAAATAAATCTTTTAAAAACATAAGTAACGGGGAAAATGATAAATAGTAACTCCTCATAATTTAAAATTATCCTTGATAGCAAGAAGTAAAATAGTTATGGCCTAAAACTTTAGTATTTAATATAATTTCTTCTTTCTTTCTTTCTTTCTTTCCTCTTGTAGTAATCATCCAATGATGTGAAGTTATTTACAAATCTCATTTCAGACATTTCTTCTGAGTTGAGGACACAAGATTATCTATTTTAATGATATGTAATGGTGTACCATCTGGTGATATTAATTGGGGGTATGTATACTGGCCAACATGAAAATATGTGTGGTTCTTAGGAAACCTTCATGTCTTAGTCCAGAAAAGCAATCTCTGCATGAGCATGCATTATTTATTTGCTGACCTCTTTATCCCATAAGCCTAGGTCAGCAGCCTTTTCCTATGATGCCTCTATAACCCCTGTCACACTGTGGCAACTCCCCTCAATGGAAAAGAAATTATGCTTTCCCTAATCACTGAGGGAAACAACACTTAAGGTATTTTGTTGGGAATATCTTAGAGCAACACATAAAAAAAATTCATGTTACAAAATAATTGGTGTCTCATGAGATTTCATTCTAGTCATTTATTAAAGAAACCCAGATGCCCCAGCCATACTGTTTCCGGCTAGGAAATATTCAAAAAGCTAACATTTTAATTAATTCGTGATTATTAGAATTGACTAAGTATAAGCAATTGCCCAAAATCCTAAAATTATAGATTTCCTGGAAACACTTTAATTTTAATCCAGTTTGACCTGGGTCAAATTCCAGCTCTGACACTTCGTAGAAGAACAGTATTGTCACAATTGCTGGGAAGGGTACATGAATAGGTAGGAAATGTGAGAAATGAGAAAGTACTGAATGGCTTCCTGGAAAATGGTGACAATGGTTTCTTTGACAGAATCTTCAAAAGAAGCAACATGGGGAGGCAGTTTTGTAGGGAAATTCATAAGGATGGTGACTTTTCAGTTTTTAAGAATATCCACACCTAATAACCAGGTTTATTTATTCTCCATGTCATATTTAACCCTTGTTAAGTATTAATGCCTGATAATAACTGTTCTTTGGGGGAAATAACCACAGGCTGAGTCTATCCTTGGGCCGGAGCACTGAGGAGCAATGCTAGGGGTAGCAATGATTAGTAACATTCCCAAGGGCAAAGTGAGGCTTCAGAGAATGGAACCATGACAAAGAAGTTAACTCCTTACCCAAGTGGTATTCCCTTATGACTGCCCATCTTGAAGGATCTAGATTTTACAGTAAATATTGTATACATATTTTTTCTATGTATTAACATTTATGGATCTCCTTCTCTACACTGAGGACTGGAGATACCTTGATGGCTGCCCTAATCTCAGGGGACTGTGAAATCCTTGTGTCATTTTTCTATCTACTGTAAAACTGGTCCTATAGCTGGAGAGGAAATGAAACCACATTGTGAAGACCAAGGTAAAGCAAAGTCCAGGGAAATGAAGCCCAGTGCAATCACTTCCACATCAGATTACTGACAATCAAATAAAAGTTTAAAAATGTGTTTCTACTAGCTTGCTGGACTACTTTTCTCTATATAGCTTATTGAAATATATTTTTATGTTCTACTCCTCAGATTCAAGGTTTGTAGTTTATTAATACAGACTCATATATCTGAAGACAGTGATGAGAAATCATTCAACAATAATATTCATCCTACTAGGATTAACAGATGACCCACAACTACAGGTTTTTCTTTCACTATTTCTGTTTTTCACCTACATTTTCACTGTTGCTGGAAATCTAATCATTATCCTCCTCACTCTGGTAGACTCTCACCTCAAAACACCCATGTACTTTTTCCTTAGGAATTTTTCCATCTTAGAAATAATATTTACAACCGTCTGTGTTCCTCGATTCCTGTACAGCTTGACAACTGGGGACAAAAGTGTTACCTATAATGCATGTGTCATCCAATTATTTTTTGTCATCCTCATTGGAGCAACAGAATTTTTTCTTCTAACCGCCATGTGCTATGACCGCTATGTAGCCATCTGCAAGCCCTTGCACTACACTACCATCATGAATGAAAGGGTATGCGCCATTCTTGTCCTTTGCTGTTGGCTGACTGGGTTAATTGTCATACTCCCACCACTTAGCCTGGGAGTTCAGCTAGATTTCTGTAACTCCAATCTCATTGACCATTTTGGTTGTGATGCATCTCCTCTTCTGAAGATTGTATGCTCAGACACGCAATTTGTAGAGCAACTTGTTTTAATCATGGCTGTGCTGACCCTCATAGTCACACTAGTCTGTGTAATTGTGTCCTACACATACATCATCAAGACTATTTTAAGACTCCCTTCAGTTCAGCAAAGAAAAAAGGCTTTCTCCACTTGTTCTTCCCATATGATTGTAGTTTCCATCACCTATGGAAGCTGCATCTTCATCTATATCAAACCAGCAAAGGAAGGAGTGGCCATTAATAAGGTGGTGTCATTGCTCAACACTTCAATCATCCCTTTGATGAACCCTTTCATTTATACACTACGGAATAAGCAAGTCAAACAAGCCTTTAAAGACTCAATTAAAAAGATGGCATTTCTTTCAAAGGCTTAGAAAACTAAAATGATTTTTTAAATCAAAAACATCCAGGGATACCTGGGATACCTGGGTGGCTCAGTCAGTTAAGCGTCTGCCTTTGGTTCAGGTCATGATCCCAGGGTCCTGGGATTGAGTCCCAGGTCGGGCTCCCAACTTGGCAGGGAGTCCGCTTCTCTCTCTGCTGCTACTCCACCTGCTTGTGAGCTCACTCTCTCTTTCTCTCACAAATAAATAAAATCTTTAAAAAAAAATAAAAATGTCCGATGTACTTCTCATTTCACCCTGATTACAAAACTCTCTTTTGATCTATTCCCATAGATGTTCCACGAGTTTTTGTTAATATAAATTAGCTGTCTTGAAATTCTTTTAGTGTGATATGTTACCTCCTTTCTAGGTCATACTGTGCATCCAATACCCCAGAGTCTGTTTGAACTTGAATCTATTATTAAGCACCAAGCAATGAGATAAGGTGGGGTGAGTCTCAAACAAGTTCAGCATTATCTTGCAAGAAAACTACTTCAAAAGAGCCACATCGGGTTCCTTGCTCGGTGAGGAGCCTGCTTCTCCCTCTGCCTCTGCCTGCCACTCTGCCTGCTTGTGCTCTCTCTCTCTCTCTCTCTCTGACAAATAAATAAATAAATAAAATCTTTAAAAAAAAAAAAAGAAATAGGAAACCTATAAGAATTCATCACCAGCAGACCTGTTTTACAAGAAATGTTAAAGGAAATCTCTCAGATAGAAATTGCTGCCAGACAGAAACATGCACCTGCCATAAGGAATGAAGAGCCCAGGAAAGATAACAACTTGGGGAAATATATGAGGTCCTTCCTTATTATTTAAATTAACCAAAATTATAATTGAGAGGTTAAAGCCAAAATAAAATATTCTGTAGAGTGTTTTATCATTTTGTTTTTCAGCATCGTTTTTATATTGTAGAAAAATACACATAATATAAAATTCACCATTTTTACTATTTTTAAGTATACAGCGCATTAGCATTAGAAACATCCATATCACTATCATCACCACCATCTAGCTCCAGAACTTTTTAAAAAAAATTTTTTTAGAAACTTTGACACACAATGGTACATTAGTTTTAGGTGTAAAACATAGTGATTTGACAAGTTTACACCTTATGCTATGCTCACCACAAGTGTAGCTACCATTTATCACCATTTAACCCTCTTACAATATCATTGACTATATTCTTTATGCTGAGCCTTTTATTCTCACAACTTATTCATTCCATAACTGGAAGCCTGTATTTCCCACTCCCCTTCACCCATTTTGCCCACACCCCCCCCCACCTCCCTCCTTTCTGGCAACCATTAGTTTGTTTTCTGTATTTATAGGTCCGATTTGGCTTTTTTTGTGTATTCATTTGTTTGTTTTAGATTTCCACTCATGAGTGAAACCATACGGTATTTGTCTTTCTCAGTCTTACTTCACTTAGCATAATACTCTCTAGGTACATCTATGTTATCTCAAATGGCACGATCTCATCCTTTTTACGGCTCCATAATATTCTATTGTTTATATATACCACCTCTTTCTTATCCATTCATCTACTGATGGAGACAGGTTTTTTTTTCTCATACCTTAGCTATGGTAAATAATGCTGCAACAAACACAGGGGTGCATATATCTTTTTGAATTAGTGTTTTTGCTTTCTTTGAGTAAATACCTAGCAGTGGAAATACTGGGGTCATACAGTGCTTCTATTCTAAATTTTTTGAAGAAACTCCATACTGTTTTCTGCAGTGGCTGCACCAATTTGCATTCCCAACAGTGTATGAGGGTTCCTTTTTCTCCACATTCCTCAGAATAAACAACTAAAGAAGTGAAAGTTCTGGGGTGCCTCTGCCTTCGGCTCAGTTTATGATCTTAGGATCCTGGGATCAAACCCCACATCAGGCTGGCTCTCTGCTCAGCAGCAAGTCTGCTTCTCTCTCTCCCTCTGTGATCTCTCTTGTTCTCACCCTCTCTCAAACAAATAAATAAATATCTTTTTTAAAAAAAGAAGACGTGTAAGATCTGTACTTTGAAAACTAGAAAACATTGATGAAAGAAATTGAAGATGACACAAACAAATAGAAAGATATTCCATTCTCATGGATTGGGAGAATTAATATTGTTAAAAGGTCCATATTACCCAAAGCAATGTACAGATTCAATGCGATCCCTATCAAAATACCAATAGTATTTTTTACTAGAATAAATGAAACTAAAATTTGTATGGAACCACAGAAGACCCCAAATAGCCAAAGCGATCTTGAGAAAGAAAAACAAACCTGGATGTACTACAAAGCTGTAATAATCAAAACAGTATGGTACTAACAAAAAAATGCACATACAGATAACAGAACAGAATAAAGAACCCAGAAATAAACCCACATTATAAGTCAATTAATCTATGACAAAGGAAGCAAGAATATCCAGTGGCAAAAAGACGGTGTCTTCAGGGGCGCCTGGGTGGCTCATGGGTTAATGCCTCTGCCTTCAGCTCAGGTCATGATTTCAGGGTCCTGGGATCAAGCCCCACATCGGGCTCTCTGCTCAGCAGGGAGCCTGCTTCCCTCTCTCTCTCTGCCTGCCTCTCTGCCTACTTGTGATTTCTCTCTCTGTGTCAAATAAATAAAATCCTTAAAAAAAAAAAAAAAGACAGTCTCTTCAACAAATGGTGCTGGGAAAACTGGACAGCTACATGTAAAAGAATGAAACTGGGCCACTTACTAACACCATACACAGAAATAAATTCAAAATGGATTAAAGACATAAATACAAGACCTGAAATCATAAAAGTCCTAAACAGGAGCGCAGGAGTAATGTCTCTGACATCAGCCAAAGCAACGTTTTTCCCCAGAAATTTTTCATCTTCCCAAACTTGAAGTCTATACCCATTAAACAATGACATCGCATTGACCCCTATAGCCAGCCTCTGGCAGCCACTATTCTACTTTACATCTCTATGAATTTGACTATTCTGGGTAATTCATATAAGTGGAATCACACAATAATTTACTTTTGTAAATTATTATTTACAAAATTATTATTTTATAAATTATTACATAAAATAAAATTGCTTATTTCACTTAGCTTAATGTCTTCAAGTTTCATCCATGTTGTAGCATGTGTCAGAATTCCATTTCTTTTTAAGGCTGAATAATATTCCCTTGTGTGTGTGTATATATATATGTATATATATATATACACTAAATTTTCTTTATCCACTCATTTGTCCGTGGACATTTTGGTGCTTCTATCTTTTGGCTATGGTGAAGAATGCTGCTATGAGTATTGGTGTACATTTATCAGTTCAATCTGCAACTTTTAATTTTTTTAGGTATATACTAAGAAGTGGAATTATTGGATCATATGGTCAATTCAATGTTTCATTTTTTGAGGAATCTCTTTGCTGTTTTCCACAGTGGTTGCACCATTTTGCACTCCACCCACAAAGGCAGATTAAAATTTCTCCACTATTTTGTGGGGTTTATAATATACGTATAAGTTAAGTGTACGAAGGCAAAGGCCAGGAGGGTAAACATAGAAGTCACACTTGTATGGTTCTTAATTATATATATGAAGTGATATCTCATCAATGGAAGATAGATGTGATAAGTTTAATATGTATACTATAAAGAAATCCAAAAATAACATAACAGAAGTTTATAGCAAATAGGTCAACAAAGGGAATCAAAGGGAATTAATCTCAAAGAAAGTAGAAAAAGAAGAAAAAAGAAACAAAGAAAAAACACAAATAATAGGGAAGAGATAGTATATTTGATTCAAATCTAATCATATCAAATGTAAATTATTTCAACACCAAACTTAAAAGGCAGAAATTGTCACATTGGGACATAGTTGAGCCCTGGGACCGGGTACCAAGTTGTGCCAGGAACCCAGGCAATGTCCTCCAGCATGCAGCCAGCAAATATTTATTGACCAGTTGCTATGCCCCAAGCACTGAACTCATCCTGGTGTGGAGCAAAAACAGACCCAGAACTGCTTACACTCAAACAAAAAAGGTAAAATTACTCCTGTGATGAGTCTTACTGAAAGCGAGGCGATCTCACTGAACTTCAGGAAGTTTTCCCTGGAGCCTGACACGTACTGCAGCTGCAACTCAGTCCACCGAGCCATTGGCAATGACACCAAGTGGCTGGGGAAGTTCTGTGGTGACACAGCCCCGGACCCTGCCTCCTCTGAAGGGAATGAGCTCCTGGTCCAGCTCGTTTCTGACCTCAGTGTCACGGCAGGCCAACGGCTTCTCCACCTCCTACAAGACGCCGCCACAGTGTGCCACCGAAGAAGGGCAGGTCCAGGGCCCCAGGGAGGATGCTCAGTAGGGTACCCCTCTCCTTAACCCAAGCCCCAAGTCCAGACTCCCATCTGCAGAGAAACTGAAGGCCTCCTCTGAGGCCCAGGCAACTCTGAGGGGATCCAATGTTCCCAGTGTCCCCTGCCCAAAGCAGTGCCAACAGATAGGCACTTTGGGGACCAACGTCCATACAGCAACCTGGTGGTGCCCACAACAGTGAATTCCACTGTTCAGGGCCCAGGGGAGGCCCTCAATGTCACTGTCAGTCTCATGGGTGCTTACAAACCCAGAAGCCTGGACCTGCCCTCTCCACCCACTGATAACCCCTGAAATTTTATAGGCCCTGCCAGCCATGCCTCCCCATGAAGAAAGGAGCCAGTTATCTGCTGATGGGCCACGTGGAAGACAACAGAGGTCCTATTCTTCCTCCAGAGGGCTTTGAAGCCCAACCAGGACCGGGACCTCCCCACTCTCAGCAAGAGGACTTGCCCCTCCCAGCCTGCTCTGCTGCTGGGTCCCAGGCCTGAAACCCAGCCCCTAGCCCTATAGACTCCTTTCTTATCCAAATAAATGTTTCTTGACTGGAAAAAAGAAAAAGAAAAAAGAAATGGTCACATCACAAAGAAAAGAGAGGCAACTCTTTGCTGCCTAGAGAAAGGTAAAACAAAAAAAAAAAAAAGGCAAACCAGGAAACGTACTCTTAATTACACAGAACAAACTAAGGGTTACTGGAAGGGAGGCGGGCATAGGGTGGGCTAGATAGGTAATGGGTATTAAGGAGGGCACTTGTTATGATGAGCACTGGGTGTTGTATGTAAGTGTTGAATCACTAAAACTAAATAAATAAATAAATAAAACTAAATAAATAAATAAACCACACAGACAATTTTAAAAACTTAAAATAAAGGCAGAAATGAGAGAGGGAAAGTTTAAACATGGAAAAATATATACCATGATAACACTAATCAAAAAAAGTTGGAGTAGCCATATTAACATCAAACAAAGTAGACTAAAGCAAAAAATATTAATTGGCATAAAAGCATAATTTTCAATGACAAAAGGGTTTATTCTTCAAGAAACCTTAACTACTGAGTGCTTGTGTGGCTCAGTCTTTAAGCATCTGCCTTCAGCTCAGGTCATGATCCCAGAGTCCTGGGATCAAGTCCCATGTCAGGTTCCCTGCTCAGTGGGGAGTCTGCTTCTCCCTCTCCCTCTGCCCCTCCCCTGCTCCTCTTCTCTCTGTCTCGGACAAATAAATAAAGAAAATCTTCAAAAAAAAAAAAGAAAGAAACCTTAAGACTGTAAATGCTTATGCATATAATAAAGAGCTTCAAAATACATGCCACAAAACCTGATAAAACAGCAAGGAGAAAAAGAAAAAAAAACACAATTATAATAATAAATGTCAACATGCCTGTCTCAATAATTAAGTGAATCATTACCCAGAAATCCAGTTAAGTACATAGAAGACAGTATCTATCACCATGATCTGACATTTACAAAACATTTCAAGAACAAAAACAAAGAGCAGAACTGTTCTAAGATTCACAAGTAATATTTATCAAGTTAGGCAATATTCAGGGCTCTGAAACAAGCCTTGTTAAATTTTAAATGATTCAAATTATACAAAGTATGTTATCTGGCCAAATGGAATTAAATTAGAAATCAGTGACAAATTTTCCTGAGAAACACCCATGATGGGAAACAAATATCAAAATTTGTGGGATGCAGCTACAACACTATTTGTAGGGAAATTAATGGCTCTGTAGCAATAATAGTGATTAAAATAATTGTAATGTGTATCTACGGCCATAATCTAAGTCACATAGCCATACGAGGTATAAGGGAGGTTGGGTAGTATTTTATCTGGGCACTTTGCACCCTGTATAAAATAGAAGTTCAGTTGCTATGGATCAGGGAAGAGAAATATCAGATAGGACTACCAGTCCCTACCATACTCATCAGGACATTCTTCAAAAATTTACTATAAATGGAGAGAGAGCAATCTCCTTTCTTCCCAGCCTACCCCCTCTGCCAGGGAAGATTTTCAATCACTCTCAGCCAACAGTGCGATGACAGAAGTGGGATGAGATGTGGCTAGTCAGCGTGAGAAACCTCAGCACAGGAGCACCAGCTGGACTGAGTACAGGGACAGCAAAGACACCCGCTTCAGTGAGGGCAGCAGGAATACACTTCTGCCCTGTCACTTGACCCCAGGATCAGTACGAGCAGCAAGAATAAGAATGTCCAGAAACGACAGCAGAGATAGTCAAAGAAAAAGCCCTAATCAAGTTCACTGGGCAGTAATAAACCATAGCAAAACCAGAAACATAGGCCGGGATCAGGCAATCTTTTATTGAGTATTTGGGGTGCAAAACTCCATTGCTTCAAATACCAAAAGTTGTTTCATTGCCTACCTCAAAAGTCTTAAATAGAAGGAGAAACGATAAAAATAGAGGCCAGGTAGCACTAAAAGAACATCAAGTTTGAAAATTAAATGTGAGTAAGTCTCTTAGCTAGCTACCCTAGCTACTTGTCCCCAGGAAGAAGAAGGATCTTTGTATTTGGATAAACTTTTATCCAAAACCGGCACCACCTCTGTAGAGCATTCTGACCAGTCACTTCTCTGCTCCTCAGTTGCTTCTTCTGTAAAATGAGGATAGTTTGGGTTTTTTTTAATTAATGATTTATGTCAAAGATAAATAATACATAATATAACCAAAATGCCAGAATGTCTAATTCTAGGAGAAATATAGAGATTCAACAGAGAAATCCAAATGGAATTCAGATGGCATCAGACCATCCTCACTGCCTCTGAAGACATTGTTCCCATTGCTACATGTGTTTTTACATTGTTGATGAGACTGCCACCAATTCATTAGTAGCTTTTGAAACTAGGTCCCCAAGGACTATTTTTTGTTCACCCAGATGTGCCCTGAGCACTGGTAACAAACTAAACATATAAAAGAAATGTTGCTATTATAGAATTTGCAGGGAAGCCTGCCTCCCTGCCCTCTGACAAAACTAGAGAGAAACTTTCTACATCTACATCTTTTCTTCCTTTAAATGAATGGAGCAACTGTGAAATCTAGTATTGGTACCATTTTATAGCCTTGGTGAGAGAGCAGAGACTAAAGCTGGGCTCATTATATCAGGAGCCATGGACATGTAGAAGGGTCTGTCAGCTGCCAGCCTTGCCAGTGTGAGGCAGAGTGTGCACACACACACTTGCATGGAGGCTGAGGTGGGGTGCTGTGATAGGTGGGATATGAGGGGGGAACAGAAGTATACACACAAGTCCGCACCAACTAAAAGCTGCTCAAATTGTGGTTCCCTCAAGGGCCTCTGATAAAGAACTGTCAGAAAAGTAAGTAATTGTCCTGACATATTTTTCCAAATTTTCCAAACATAGGCAGAGGGTGAACACAAATCTGGAATTCAGTTCATTATTATTGATACTGCAGAAAAGTATTGAGCAATCATTTCTGATAGGCTGTTATTCTGAAGAACATAAGACTAGAATTTTCTGTCATGGTTATTTTACAACTATAGTTAAGGAAGCTCTTTAATTTTTTTTATTTATTTATTTATTTATTTTAGAGAGAGAGTGGGGGTGGGGGGAGGACAGAAGGAGGGGGAAAGAGAGCATCTCAAGCAGGTTCCACACCCAGTGCCGAGCCTGACACGGGGCTCCGTCTCACAACACTGAGATCACGACCCGAGCAGAAACCAAGAGTCAGAGTCTCACCCAACTGGATCACCCAGGCGCCCCACATTGAGGAAGCTTAAGAGATAGAAAAATAAAGGGCAAAAGAAAAGACACTGCCACCCAAAAATATCCACTAGTGTCACAGAAATGAAATAATACCAGAATTAATAAATTACGTTTCAGGGAACCTCTCCTTATTCTCTGTTATTTAGGTCCTTTTCACCACTTTTCGTTGGGGGGTGGGGGGTGGCGGTAGCAGCATTTACTCTTTCTGCATCTCTTTCATCTAGTCCATGGGCACCCTCTGTCCCGAATGAAGACTGAATGAGGTTTGTTCTAAACATAAGGAAGGTCAAAGTGTCTCAAATATATTCATTACACAGGGAGTCGATGAAAGAATAAACTGACTCACAGTCATTCATCTAATTTCCAAAGCGCCAGTGAGAGTAGGTGGTTTTGCACAGGTAAGTCTTCAAGGCCTACCTGTGAATGTAAATTGAAAAGACAGGGGGTTGCTGGGGGGTAGGGATAGGGTGGCTGGGTTATGGACATTGGGGGGGGG
>JAPYYM010002836.1:0-11822 GCA_028534135.1 Potos flavus
GGGCGCGGGAGGGGGGAGGCTGGGGACGAGATCGCTTCAGTGGGGCGAGAGGACGGGAAGGGAGGCCGCGCGGCTCCGGCGAGCCGGGGGTGTGCGGAGACACTTGTCTTTCTCGCTGAGTCAGAGGGAGGGGCCGGCTCTCGGGTGCCCCACTTATCTCCAGCGCCCACTGTGTGGCCCTGGGGACACAGCTGTGAGCGAGCGTGGGCCACAACGGCAGCCATGGTGTGGTGGCTTCTTCCAAGGAATGTCCCTACTTTCATACTCAAACTTCCTCACAAAGCTCTGGGGCGCTGCTTTACGGGAGGGGGTGGTGGGGGGATCCCAGGGTTTGGCCCCTTCTGCGGACCCGGCCTTTGGAACTGGGTTTAAAGACAGCAGGGCGGGGAGTGTGAGAGGAGCAGGCCCCGGCCCAACAGCCAAAGGCATCTCCAGATAAGACGCACAAAGACCGTGTCCCTCAAGGCCAAGATCTTGTCCCTAACTCTGAAGCCCATCCCAGGGGCAGAGGGTAAGAGCGGCTCTCCTGAGTCCCTTTGCCTGTTCCGCATCGATTTCATCCTCATATCCACCCTGATGGCCACAGTAAGCCTTGCAGGGCGCCACACCCTGGAAGCTAGGAAGGCCTGACTCTGGCATCCTCCTTCCCCAGGTTGGCCAAACGTGCCCATGCTTATCCTTTGATTAAGAAAGAATGCAACGCAGGGCATGGAACACACCTGCGGGAGAGTGGAAGGCAGTAAGACACTGACTGGTATGTATTTTTTAACTATCTGTGACCGCAGGGCTCCCATCTGCAAAATGGGAACACTGCTCTGTATGGGGACTTTCTGGGTGTTAATAATTATGACAGTGGTTCCCGGTTTTATGAGGCCAAAGTGTCTGAGGGCGAAGAATGACATTCAGAAGTAACGGTGAGGGATGTCCTCCTAAGGAAAACTGCAGCCATCTTTGCCATAGTGTATGTTCACCATCCTCCTCCCCCGCAAAGGTCCAGACCGCCACCAACCAGAGCAGTAGGTGCTCGCTGGCAGGATTGCCTGTAGCCTCCTAGACCACAAGCTTTTGCCCTTGTCCCTGCCCGCCTGCGACTCCTGGGCAAGGAGCCCATCCTCCCAGTCTGTGAAAGGGCAGGCATGACCCGAAGTGCACCCTGCCGGGCCGGAAGTGGAGATTCTTCTCGGCTGAATTAATGCAGATCTATCCGTGCCTCACAGACGGAGTGCTCAGTACTTTGCAGCGTCTTTTGGGTTCGTCCTCACGGCGACCCTGGGAGGTAGCATGATATTCTCATTTTATAGATGAGGAAAGTGAGGCTCAGTAAAGTTGGAGAACCACCCAAGAACAGCAGCTGGTACCAGGAGAGGATTCAAGCCTAGGCCTCTGTCTGGGTCCCAGGCTAACGCTCTAAAGTATACTCACGGCCTCTCCTCCCTTTCCTGAGAAAGCGTCACCGCAAGCCTCCTGTCTCCCCTAGGTTCGGGCAGCTCAGTGCTCAGAGCCCGCAGACCTGGGTCTGGGGGAAACTGCCCGCAATAATGTGGGCTCCCCTGCCTGCCTCACCAGTCTTGAGCATCTGCTGGTCTCCGGGCAGCCAGAAAGTAGGAAGGGAAGCAACTGCCCGTTCTCCCTGCCTTGCCCTCCTACCTCCCTGACCCCCATCAACTCTGCTGGAGCCGCCCGGGCCGACTCACCAGCGCGCGGCCTCTGGGCTGCACCTGCGGCGTCCGCCCCCCCCGAGGGCCCGCACTGGGGGTGGGCCCGGAGCCACCCCGACCAGAGGGCGGGAGGGGTGCGGTGTGTCCTCAACGCGGCCGCCGCTCTGCCGGGTCCGGGGAACTAGGCGCACCACGCAGTGCGCCAGGCGGGTCGGAGAGGGCTGGAGACGAGTGCGCCGGCGGGCGGGGCCGCTCAAGTGAGTCCCCTGAGGTCCCGTGGTGGGCTGCGGCCACTGGGGGAGGGCGATTGCGGAGGGTCCGGGTGTCCCCAGGGCCTTGGCACGCCGGGCAGTGATTGCGCTCTCCCCTCCCCGCATTCCAGCTCATGCCCCTAGCAGCCTCCTACTTGGCGCGCCACGCCTGGGGAGCCGCCTTTTTAGCACGAGGGACAGTTCAACAAAACATCTCTAGGCCACACTTCTGTCCTTCAAAATGACAGTTTCTGAGTTCTGCGTGGGTGGGGACTGGCTAAGGCTCTGAGGACATGCTCTGAGAGGAAGAAGGTCCGGGAGGAAAGAGGCGCCGCGGCGTCTTTCTGCGGGCCTTGTCGCAGAAGCGGCGCCAGAGAAGCAGGGGCGGTTCCACCCGGACCGCGGCTGGGTGTCCGCAGCCGCCAGCTGCGGGCCTTCCACCCTGGAAGCAGTCCCCCGGCGGGCGCCGCTTCCTCCTTCTGCATTCCGCCAGGCGGGGCCAGAGGGCTGGCCCCACGTTGCCCGACAGCCGGGGCTGGAGAGGGGTCATCGTGTGCCCGGGAGCCGGGCTCCTCTCTCGGACGCCGCCAGGCTCTCGGAGGTGGCCGAGCAGAGCGCGCAAGTGCGGGTGCGGGGCTGCGAGCCGGCTGCTGGGCCGCAGGGGGGGCTGGGCGGAGCGCGTGGGGCCGCGCGGCGCAGCCCCCATCCGCGCGGGTACCACCTCTCCCGGCCCCAGCGGGGGAGAGCGCCCCCCACCCGCAGGCTACGGGGCGGAGCTCGGCGCTTCCTGGAGGTCTCGGTGCCTCCCCGCCACTGCGGGCGCCGGGGGGTGTGGACGCGCGGTGGTGGCTGGCTGACTACGACACTGCCCCCTGGCGGGGGAAATGTTTCACTAAACCTCCCGGTTGAGGCTAATCTGGCAGAGAAGAGAGCCTTCCTCTCTTTCCCAAATCAGATGCTTTTGGGAAGGTCTTTAGCAGAATCCGTTCACCTGTGTGCTCCTTCATGCCTCACAGCAGCTCTCTCATTAAAAAACAAAACAAAACAATAGCCCTACTTTATTGAGATATTTACATACAGTAAATACCAGAAATTTTACATACCGTATACAGTTCTATAATTTTTGGCAGATGAAAACACCAGGCTAACCACTGTCCCAGTTCAAGAGATAGCACGTTTCTGGGCCCCTGGGTGGCTCAGTTGGTTAAGGGACTGCCTTCAGCTCCGATCATGATCCTGGAGTCCCAGGATCCAGTCCCGCATCGGGCTCCCTGCTCAGTGGGGAGTGTTTCTTCCTCTGACCCTCTCCCCTCTCATGCTCTCTCTCTCTCAAATAAATAAATAAAATCTTAAAAAAAAAATCTAGCACGTTTCCATTACCCCAGAAAGTCCTCTTTTGCCCCTTTGCAGTCAATCCTTTACCCTCTCTTCCCCGGCCACTGACAACCACTCATCTGATTTCTATCACTATACTTTCTTTTCTCTGGAATTTCGTATAAATAGGACCATACAGGATGTGGTCTTTTGTGCCCAGCTTCTTTTCACTTAGCACAATGCTTCTGAGAGTCATCCACGTGGTTAAGTGTATCAGTAGTGCCCTCCTTTCAGTGGCGAGTAGTATTGGATCGTATGCATATACCGCAAGCTGTTTATCCATTTGAACATGAGGTGGGTGGATTGGGGAGGCCCAGTCGGGCTGGTGGGAAGGTATCCTCTGAGGACCCCAAAGGACATTTGGGTTGTTGTTGGACATCTGGGCTGTTTCTGGTTTTGAGATTTAGTGAACAAAACTGCCTTAAAAATTCCTATAAGTCTGTGTGGGGGCCCTTCGGTGGCACATTCAGCCGAGCGTCCAACCCTTAATTTCGGCTCATGACAGGATTTCAGGGTCGTAATCTCAGCGTTCAAGATGGAGCCCCATGTTGGGCTCTGCACTCAGCGGGGAGTCTGCTTCTCTTCCTCTGCCCTTTCCCCTGCTTGCATGTGCTCTCTCTCTCAAATAAATAAATAAATCTTTAAAAAAAAAAGTCCTTGTGTGGATCTATGTTTCCATTTCTCTTGGATAAAATACCTACATGTGGATGGGATGGCTTGGTTGTATGGCGTTTTTCACTTTTGAGGAAGCTGCGTGTCACGAGCACATTATAAGGCGCACACACGTGTCTATCCACGATGTCAGTTTATTCAATCATAAAGCAAGGTTAACATGATTATAGAGCAGGTTCAGGATTCCAAACTCAATGACATTTCACCATGTGATTAATTTGGCTTCTTGCACACAGAGCAGAACACAGGACAAGCCACACCACAAACAAGATACGGGGGTAGGACGTAAACAAACCAAACGGGAAGTCCGAAGTCCGTGTGTGGGAGCGCAGTTGAGATAAGGCGACCCGGCTGGTGCGGGTCAGCGCTGGGCACTTGCGGCTTCTGGTATTCACGCAGGGAAGGATCTCGGTTCCCACCGGCAAGCAATCAGGTGGAGGTGTGGGCGGGAGCTGCCTTTTTTAAGTGGTCAGACATAGAGGGGTCAGGTGTGAAGAGTCTGACAGTTTACGGACAAAATCCTCCCCCTTTTAGAGGGAATTACTGCGCTGGGCTCCTGCAGACGTCCTCTGGTTCTGCTCGTTATCAGTTCTGGGGTGTCAGCTGATGCTGGTCTCCGCAATATCTCCTAGCTGCCATACCCTTAACTGCTTCCGTCACTGCTTGACCTGAGTGACCCCATCTTGCTCTCTACACTGTCAAACTGTTTGTCAAAGTGGTTATACTATTTCATTTTAATTCATTAGTTAAATTAACTAATTTTTAGAGAGAGTGTGTGTGTGAGGCTGCAGGGGGTTGGGGGGGACTAGAGAGGGAGAGAGAGAATCCCAGGGAAGCTCCATGACCTGTGGGGACCTCAACCCAGGGTGGCTCCGTCTCACGACCCTGAGATCATGACTTGAGCCGAAATCAAGATTCGGCACTAAACTAACTGAGCCACCCAGGATCTGAGGCTATACTATTTTACTATTACCACCAGCAATGCACAAAAGTCCATTGTAGTTTATTTCCGCATTTTCTTACAGGTAAGAAGCCAGTTTCTAATTATGTGTGTGTCCAATTTATCAAAAATTTTTCTGGGTGGTTTATGTTTTTTTACCCTAAGAAGTCTGCCTACCTTAAGGTGAGGTCACAAAGATATTCTCCTAGAATTGTATAGTTTTAGCTTTTTGTTTAGGTCTACGATACATTCAAATTAATTTTTATTTTCATATACAATGGGAGGATCAAGACTCATTTTTAAAAAATTTTTAAAAGATTTTATTTATTTATTTGACAGAGAGAGACACAGCAAGAGAGGGAACACAAGTAGGGGGAGTGGGAGAAGAAGAAGCAGGCTTCCTACCTAGCAGGGAGCCCAATGTGGGGCTCGATCCCAGGACCCTGGGATCATGACCTGAGCCGAAGGCAGTCGCTTAACTGACCGAGCCACTCAGGCGCCCTTTAATGTACATTCTCAATCAAAGTAATATGCAAGTACAGTTTACAAAGTTCAGACAGACACCAAAAGCTTACATGAGAAACAGCAGCCTGGTATGAGAGTCTTTCCTAAGCCTGAAGATGAAATGGAGTAAGCCTGAAGTCCTCTCTTCTCTGGGTCAGGGCTCAGCCTCCCATCTTCCCCTCCTCCTTGTCCCATCTTGAATCGGGACTTGATTCTGTGGGAAACTGGAAGGCGGGGGCAGCGCCCCTATGCTGAAACCATCTTCTTGTCCTCTGTTCTTGGTCCACATGGGATGGGACCAAAGTTCTCAGGTTGTGTGGGCTCAGGTCCTCCTGTGTTTTTCCTAACTCACAAGTGGCAGGTCAAGTGCTTTCCTGGTCCTCGAGGGGCTGGAGTCAGTGCCTGGGGAATGAGCCAGCGAGCTGTGTGACCCCGAGCAGGCTGATGATTCCTCTCTCTGGCAGTCCCAGCGGCCCCCAGACTCTTGCCCCCAACTCACAAGCCTTCAGTGATGGCGGACATCCTGCCTACTCCGCCTTGTCCTCCGCCTCGTCCTAACAAAGCAGCTCATTCTCCTGTCCCCATGCATCCCACAGAATGGGAGGAAGCAGCCAGGGTGTCAGGGGAAGGAATGTTTGGACCTTACCATTTGGAGATACCATTTGATTCAGGGGACATTTTTACCCCCAAGGAAGATTTGAATCAACACGTGTAATCCAAATGACACAAATATTGCTTAATGTTTGGATGGAGAATTTTCTAGAGCAAACTTCACTAAGCTGACAATTACTAGATCAATGTTCTTTTTAGCATACGGTTTTCTTTTTTATTTAATGAACTTTTTTTTAAGTTTCTTTTTTTTTTTATAGATTTTATTTATTTATTTGAGAGAGAGAGAGAGTAGAGAGAGCACATGAGTGGTGGGGTGGGGCAGGAGGAGTGGGAGAAGCAGACTCCCCAGCCAGGACCCTGGGATCATGACCTGAGCCGAAATCAAGAGTGGGATGCTCAACCAACTGAGCCACCCAGGCGCCCCTTCATGAACTATTTTTAATACAGTTTTTGAAAACTACTCATTTAATGGCCTGTCTTGGTTCCACTGACATCACAAAGTGCTCAGACATTCAGGAGTGTGTACCTAGAACAGCCTCAGCTGGGACCTCGGGGATTTGGATCTCCGGCGTGGGAGCCTCATCTTCTCTCTAAAACGGGAAGGGAAATGGCTAAATGTAAGGAGCAGGGCTCTGAGTCAAGACTCTGAACTCAAACCTGGGTGAGCGTCCCTCACCGTATGATCTTGCTTCACTCACTTCAATCCCCGGGACCTCATTTTACTCACCTCTAAAATGGGGATAGATCCCTATCGCCTATCTCAGAAGAACTGTTTGTGGCACATCAAAATAAGTAATTATTGCTATAAGCCGTAGCGATAAATAATTACTTGTGTGGAGCTCCTAATCCCAGCACATGGCCGGGAATGTTATCCTGCCGTTAACCACCGTCCTCAATGAAATGACTTCTGTTTCCTCACTCTGACCACTGGGTGGCAGCACAGATTTGATTCTGTGACTGTTTCCTCCTCAAAGGCAGCTTTTGTGCTTGAACCACAGCCCTGTTTTGGTGGGTCAAAACCAATCGATTATCAGCAGTTTCGTATAGTTCTACCTGAAGCTTGAGGTGCGGCTTGCCCTGGGCTGTGTCGTTTCGGCCTTTTTTTTTTTTTTTTTAAAGATTTTATTTATTTGAGAGCGAGAATGTGAACGAGAGAGATCATGAGCAGGGAGGAGGGGTAGAGGGAGCTGGACCCAGGACTCCATCCCAGGAGCCTGGGAGCATAACCTGAGCCCAAGATAGACTGAGCCACCCAGGCGCCCCTCATTTTGGTTTCATCTCAGCTAAACCCTGACCCTTTTCAGGGACTCACCCACTGAAGCTTTTAGGAAGACTGGGCTGGGTCCCTGTTTGAGCCTGTGGAGAGCCCCCACTCGCTGTGAGCCAGGAATGGCTGCTAGACATTTCGGGGGTCAAAGGACCCATCCAAAGTGGAAAAGAGAGAGCCAGAAAGATGGCATCAGAGTTAAGGACAGAGCCAGACACACAGAGAATCGGTAGGCTGGTGATCACAGGATCTGATTTGCAGAAGCAGAGGTCCCCCATTCGACATGCCATGCCCAGGTGACCCTGACCTCTGTTCCTTGCTTCCTGTTACCTCTCTCTCTCACGAGGGATGCCGGCCTTGTACCTCCAGCATTGTGAAAGAAGTTGAGAAACAGATCTCAGATCATTAACAGAATTGACTGGTGACCCTAAGAAGTGGGCGTGGCTCACCTGAAGGCTGGGTGAGGCTCCTGGCCCCCAGGGGGCAGGTCCACAGGGAAAAGAGCCCATCTTGTCTGACCTAAAGGTCAGCAAGGCTGCATATTTGTGTGTGGGGCAGAGGCCCTTTGGGCCATCTGTCTGTGGCTCTTCAGCCAAAGGGACCCCAGGGTTTCCATCTATAGATGAACTTGAATCTGTTGAAGGACTAGGAGCACTTGAGGAGTAGCATTTCCATATTTGTGCATTTAACAATTTTTTTCAGAGACAAGGGTTCAGATGAGAAAGGTTTTTTTGTGTGTGTGAAGAATTCAAGTGGATTTCTTAAAAAGCGCGTATCTTCCAGAAATATAAAAATGGTTTAATATGAGGAAATGTCACTATAATATTCCACATTAATAGATCTAAAGAGAAAAATCATATGATCACCGCCATAAATGCTGGCAATTTCAACAGTTTAATCCTGGTGAACACTCTTCATTCAGTAGAAATAGGTGTGTACTTCATTAACATGCTAACAGATATTTATTTTGGTATCAAAGGCAACATTGTGCTTAATGGGACACACTAGAAGCTCTCCCCAACCCTAAGTCAGGAACAAGAGAGATATGTCCCTTTTCACAGCGGTTGCTTAACATTTTTGTGGATGTAATATCCAATGTGATTTGATAAGAGTAGAACACGGAGCTACAGAAATCAGAGAGGAGGAAGTACTGTTATTATTATTTGCAGATGGCATAGTTTTATACCTGGAAACCCCAAAAGATCTGACTCAACATGTGCTAAACACCAAATGCCGGCGAGGATATAAAGCAGCAAGAAATCCCATTCTTTGCTGGTGGGAATGCAAAATGGAACAGCCCCTCTAGAGGACGGTTTGGTGGTTCCTTACAAGACAAAGCAAAGCCTTACCATACAGTCCTTGGTATTTACCCAAAGGAGTTGAAATGCACCACACAAAAACCTGCACACGGATGTTCATAGCTGCTTTACCTGTAATTGCCAACACTTGGAAACAGCCAAGATGTACTTCACGAGGTGCACGGGTAAGCAAATTGTGGCATATCCAGACAACGGAATATTATTCAGAGCTAAAAAGAAATGAGCCCTCAAGCCGTGAAAAGACACAGAGGAAGCTTAAATGCATATTGCTAAGTGAAAGAAGCCAATCTGAGAAGGCAACCGCATAGCACTCTCTTAAAGGTGAAACTGAAGCAATAGTAAAAAGATCAGTGGTTCTGAGGGGGTTCTGGGGTGGGAGGGAGAGATGAATATGTATATATAGGAGTTTTAGGGCAGGGAAACTGTTGTGTTTTTTTTTTAAGATTTTATTTATTTATTTGACAGAGAGAGATCACAAGTAGGCAGAGGGAAAGGCAGAGGGAGAGGGGGAAGCAGGCTCCCTGCTGAGCAGAGAGCCCTATGCGGGGCTCGATCCCAGGACCCCGAGATCATGACCCGAGCCGAAGGCAGAGGCTTTAACCCACTAAGCCACCCAGGCGCCCCAGGGAAACTGTTCTGTATGATATTATAAGATAGAAACACGTCATTATACACCTGTCAAACCCCGGAGAATATACCAACACACAGAGTGACCCCTAATGTAAGCTGTGGACCTTGGTTGATACTATGTCAGCGTTGGTTCATTGGTTATAATAAATGTACCATTCTGATGTAGGATATTGATGGTGAGGGAGGCTGGATGTGGTGGTGGAGGGGAGAAGCAGAGGGTTTGTGGAGACTCTATACATTCCATTCAATTTTCCTGTGAACCTAAAACTGCTCTAAAAAAAATCTATGAATTAAAAAGAAAGTATTACAAACAGCAAAATGATTCAGTAAGATGACTGATTTAAAATTAGTATACAGTGGGGTGCCTGGCTGGCTTAGTCGGTCGAGCACGCAACTCTGGATCTCGGGGTTGAGTTGGAGCCCCATCTTGGGTGTAGAGGTTACTTAAAAATAAAATCTTTAGGGGCACGTGGGTAGCTCAGTTGGTTGAGCGTCCAACTCTTGGTTTGGGCTCAGGTCATGATCTCAGGGTGGTGGGATCCACTGGGTGTTGGGCTCCGTCTTTAGCGTGGAGTCTGCTTGTCCCTCTCCCTCCCTCCCTATCTCTCTGCACTCTCTTTCCCTCTCTAAATGAATAAATAAAATCATAAAAAATAAAAGAAAATCTTTTAAAAAATTAATATTCAGAAACCATAGATTTCACATTTATGAACAGCAACTTGTTAAAAAACTAACGGAAGAAAACAATGTACATATACTAACAAAAACAATAACAAAAACAAACAATAACAACCACAGAATGAAACAGCTGGGAATAAACCTAATGAGATTTATGCAGTACATGTATGAATAAAATTTTAAAATTCCACTAAGGGATACAAAAGATGATCTGAATGAATGGAAGACATAACCCATTTTTAGAAAGTCCATTTACTCTGCCTTGTGTAAATTTAACAAGTCCCCTAAAAATAGCAACAAGATCTTTTTTTGGTAAGCAAACAACTAAGAATATCCAGGACAAATATAAAGGGACCAGACTTATTAGAGATTAAAGTGTCTTATCTTATCGAGTTAAAATAATTAAACTAGTGTGATACTGGGCCAACTGTAGGCAGATCAGTGGAACAGAAGAGAAAGTACAGGAATAGATTCGAATACGAGGGAATTCAGGTTATGATAAAGTTTCAAATCGGTGGAGGGAAACTATTCAGTATAAAACTGCCAGGCAAACAGGGTGGTCATCTGAAAAACAGGATTATATCCACATCTTCTACTTCAGAGCAAAATAATTCCGAGACGGACCGAATATGTAAATGTTAAAAACATGAAACCACAAAATACTGAAGCAGCAATGGGAGAATGAAAAAAATCACTCTGGGCAGGGGAAGCATTTCTAAGTATGGCACAGCACCTGTGAGCCTTGGAAGAAAAGGAGAAAACAGTGCTACATACAAGGAAAGAAATTCACTGCGCAAAAGACACCACAGTCACAGGCAAAGTCTAAACACTGGGGAGGAATCACGGACATTATCAACAGATTCATACTAAGAGAAATGTAAATTAGAACTCAGCGAAGTACCATTTTTACCTATTTGTTTAGGAAAAATCACCAAGTCTGGCCATAGGTTGGCAGAGAGAGAAGGAAATGGATTTTTTCATATGTTCTTGGTGGTTTTGTCAACCAGGACAATCTCTGAAGAATGCAATTCCATAATATCCATAACAATGACTATTATTATTTTTAAAGACAAGTTTTGGTTCATAGCCATTATTTCCATACGTTTACTCAGCATTCCCTCCTTTATCTTCTATCTTAGACTCTTCTTCTGAGATCATTTTTCCTCTGCAGTGTGGGTCTCTTGGCGGTAAATTCTCAATTTTTACCACCCTCAAACCTGGAAGATAGTCTCTCAGACTTCATAATTCTACGTTGACAGTTATTTTATATCCGTATTTGCAAGACTGTATTCACTATCTTCTGACTTTTGCTGTTGAGAAGTTGCTGTCTTCTTAATTGTTCTTTGCAGGTGACCTGTTCTTTCTGGCTGTTTTTATCATCTTATCCTTGTCTTTGTTTTCAGTTTTTGGTTTTACTGAGCTGTGTATAGATTTATTTTTATTTACCCTGCTAAGAATATCCTGTTTTCCTTCCTCGACCTCTGATACAATGTTTTTTGCCAGTTCTAAAAATCTCACCGCCATGCTCTCTTTAAATACTCTAGTTCCTTCATTCTCTCTATTCTCCATTCTTGACATTCTGGTTATGTACATAGAATTTAGTAGAGCATTGTACTCTCACCTTCCTGTCTCTTACTCAGTGCCTCCTTTATGTTTTTCCCTCTACTTGTCTCCGTGTTGCTTTTTGCTAGTTTATTTACTCCCAGGTCCCCCATTCTTTCTTTGTGCCTAATTGCATTTTATTATGAGAATTAGATTTTCGTTTCAAAAAAATTTTAAAAATCTGTTCATGTCTGATCATCTCTGAGTGCTTTATGATCTCATCTCTGTGATTGCTTTAAACTTTTCATATACAGCTGTATTTTAAAACTTTTGTTTAGAAATAACTTCACATTCGCAGAAGAATTGTAAAGACGG
>JAPYYM010002837.1:0-11822 GCA_028534135.1 Potos flavus
GGTCCCCGTCACGTTGCGTGTATGGCCTGTCGTGCCGCCCTCTCTCCTCCCGAGCAGCCTGGAGGGTCCCTGTCACGTTCCTCTCTGCCTTCTCGGCAGGAATTGCCGCCAGGGGTTCTGTCGCCGCAGGCACGAGGGCCCGCAGGACCCGGAGTGTCGAGTCAGTCTGTAGACGTCTGGTTCTCTGAGCAGAAAGGGAAGTCCATCCTGGTGCCTCTGGTTTCATAGTAGTTAATTTTTGCTACTTTCCTTGGTTAGGGTCCTGGGCGAATCTGAGCTGGTGGAAGAGCAGGCATGTTCATCGCTAGCCCTGCCTCCCGGGATGAGCAGCCTGGACAGGCTGTGCCGTGGCCTGCGGTGTCCTGGGGGTACCCTCAACCCCCGCGATGCACGGACACCACATCCCGAGTCGAGATGCAGGGAGGGGAGGCCTTCCCCGGGTAGGTGGCCGCTGTTTGTCCCCAGAGAGGAGAGCTGCGGTCCCGGGAGACCATGGGCCCCTCGTCCCTCTCGTCCGCCTCACAGATACCTCTGTGCCCTGTGCCTCCTGCTGTCTGGTGGGATGAGCCAGGACTCCGGCTGCGGTCCTCGGTCGCTGCTGTGCGCCGTCCGCCCACGTGCCGGACTCCTGTCTAATCTCACTGTCCAGGGACTCTGTCCGCTGCCGTTCTCTGCATCTCGGCTCGGGGACTGCGAGGGTCGTCGCTGTGGTGGCATGTCCTGATGTGGCTTCCTTTCAGGGTGGGCCTCGACGGTGACGGCGCGGGCGAGGACACGCCGGAGCACAAGGGGCTGTCGGAGCGAAGCCAGGCGGTCGGGGCCGTCCTCAGCCTGCTGCTGGTGGCGCTCACTGGCTGTCTGCTGGCGCTGCTGCTTTACAAGAAGGAGAGGAGGTGAGGAGAGGGAGCGGGGCGCCGTCCTGGGATCTGGGCTGTGTGTGTGTGTGTGTGTGTGTGTGTGTGTGTGTGTGTGTACACGCCGTGGACGCAGTCTCCGATGTTGCGTCTTGTTTCGGCTGCGCTCCTGTGACGAGGCGCTGTGTGTGACAGGTGCCGTGGAGCCCGTCCCAGGCGTGAGTCGGGCTCTGGTGATCCCGTCACGGGGTAGGTGCTCTGTGGGCGCTCGGCCTCGGCCGCGCCCGCCGATTTCTAGGACGTTGGTCTTTGGTTGTGTCCAGAGATAGAGCGAGATCGAACACCTCTTATGAGCAGACTGTCCTCCGATCGGCTGAGCCCGCCACACCGTCCCCGTCCCCGTCCCCTTCCTCCCCTTGCCAAAGTGAGCGTTGACGAGGTGCCTGCTGTGTGCCGTGTGTGATGCCAGCCTCTTGGCTCACGTCTCCTGGGTAAAAGGGTTCGTCCCCACGCATGACTGTCCACCCAGGAGATTGCCATGTCATGCATGAATGCAGCCCGGAGCCTGAGAGCCCTGTGGCGTGACCGGTCCCGCGCACGAGAGCGGGCGTCCGGAGTCCTGAGTGCAGCCAGCCCCCCCGGAGAGGCTGGCACGGGAACGAAGAATCAGGGCGGGGGGGCTGGGTACGAGCTGGTCTTGGGTCAGCCGTCTGGCACATGTCTCGATGCAGCCGGGGAGGGGTGAGGGGGGGGACATGTGGCCTCTTCATGGTCACATGGGTCAGCGGAAAAGCACAAATGTTAGGTAACTTGCTCTCGCCCTTGCTAGACCACTAGGAGGTGGAGCGGGGTCTGATTCCAGAGTGTTCTTTTCACTCAACTGGTTTGGAGCCCCACTGCTGTGGGCTTAGCGTGCCCGTGCCGCGGAGGGCTGTGTCGCCGGGTTGCCGGCTACTCTGTGCTCGGGCGCGCGAGAGGCCGGGGCTGCTGGGGAGGGGGGCGCCCTGCAGTGACTGTGCTCGCCTTCCAGGGAGCTGGTGGTGAGCAGGCTGACCAACTGCTGCCGGAGAAGCGCGAACGTGTCCTACAAATACTCGAAGGTAACGTCCCGTCTCCCCGCCCCCCGGGTCCGGCTGGCCTGTGCTGCTGACATCAGTCAGCGATAAGAAAAATGCCATCATAGGCAGTTTGACATACGAGAGGGAAAACATCATCCGTTGCTTCTAACCCAAGCATAGTTTTGGTTCTTTTTTCCTTCCTTTTTTTCTAATCGTGGTTACGGCTAATTTTCTTAGAACGTTCGATACTTAAGTTGCTTCTGCTTTTTTGGTTATTTAAAAAAAATTAAAAATAGTGAAAATTTATGTGCATCTGGCATTTGGGTGGTTGCTTTCAGATAAATTTCCCTGAAACGGGCGTTACTTGGCTTAAGAGCACACACGTGCTCACGGCTCGTGATACTCCTGCCAGACTGCTTCCTAAGAGGCTGATCTCAGACCCAGTCATGTCCTTCCTGTGGCTTCTCTTACGGCTCGGCCCTGCCAGCCCCTGGCTTGGGTGGGGGCCGCTCTCCTGCCCTCGGTGACACTGCGTTGGTGGGATCTCAGCGGGAGCTGACAGTTGCCAGCCGTCCGTTCCTCTCCTGCTGGGGAGCCTGGGAACGCGGTGACTGCAGTGGGCAGGGGAGGGGGGCCCCTGACTCCGGGCTGGGGCGTGGGAGGGAGGGCCACAGAGAACAGAACACAGTGGGGCTCAGAGCCCTCAGCTGGGCTCCAGGGTCCTGCTTTGTCTCTGGCAGGTGAACAAGGAGGAGGAGGCGGATGAGAATGAAACGGAGTGGTTGATGGAAGAGATCCAGGGGCCGACCCCGAGGCCTGGGAAGGAAGGACAGGAAAACGGCCACATTACCACGAAGTCTGTGAAGGCCGAAGCCCTCACCTCCCTGCATGGGGACGAGCAGGACAGTGAGGATGAGGTCCTGACCATCCCGGAGGTGAAGGTGCACTCGGGCAGAGGGACTGGGGCCGCGGGCGCGCCGCACGGGGGAGTCCCGCAGAGCAGTGGGCTTCGGGAGAGCGCCGACGGCGCCGGGGTGCTGGCGAGAGGGGACCGGGCCCGCAGAGGGAAGCCCAGGCCCGCGCCGCCCAAGACCGTGAACTCCGGCGGCCTGGCCTCCTTCCACGACGACAGCGACGAGGACCTCTTACACATCTAGTCTCCTGGGGCCTCCGGGAGACGCGGGTCCGGCGTCGCCAGGCACCTCCAACCAAATAAGACTTCAGCTCGATGATGCTTCTATCATTTTTGCCTTTAACAAAAACTGTTTCAAAAGGGAAGAGTTTTCGTGATGAGGGAGAGGGGGAGGAGGTCAGGTTTACAGTCCTTGGAACGAGGCTCTGCTCCCGTCGCCGGGGGCGGAGCTGGGGCCCTGGGTTTTGTCCCCAGCCCTCACTTAAAAGCATGGCTGCCGTGCGCTTTATACTGTGCGCCCGGGCCACACGTGTCTTGGAACCGAGGGCTGTGTATTTGAGAAAAACCCTTGCTGCTTTAGGCCCTGTAGGGTTTTGACCATTATATTTTAGCATTTAATTCTCTCCTCCTATTTATTGACTTTGACAATTACTCAGGTTTGTGAAAAAGGAAAAAAAAAAAAAAACGAAAAAAATGAAAAAAAAAAAAAAAAACAAAAGAAAAAAAACCACAACAACCCAGCAGTCTTTCTCCTGCCGGCCGGGGTAACGTCGTGGTTCATCCGTTGTCCGGAGGAGGAGCTGTCGGTGTGCTAGGAAGGTTCCATAGGAGATTTCGAGCTGGTCAATAATGTAGCCTCTAAGTTAGAATGCTCCATTCTGTCCTTCCTTTTTGCTTCCTGATTCTGAAGGGAACGCGCACGTGCGGGCACACACACGTGCAGGGCTCCCGGGTGCCTAGGCTTTGGAGGGTTCGCTGTTCTCTGCCTTTAGTCAGTAACGGCTGCAGCTTTTTGCATGACATCCTCAGTCCTAGGTGCACAGAGCACGTGTATCAGTATTTCTTTCGCCGGCTGGTGAATTCAAACAACCCACCCAAAGATTGATTATTTTTGTGTGTGTGTGCGGATGGAGTTGAGATGTCAGAGAGGACTTTTTTCCAGGTTTGGGATATAGGTCTCACCTCTTCAGGTTCTCATGATACCACCTTTACTGTGCTTATTTTTTTAAGAAAAAAAGTGTTTATCAACCATTCGACCTATAAGAAGCCTTAATTTGCACAGTGCGTGACTTCACGGAAATTGCATGAAAGCCGATGGGCCAGCATCTCGCCCTAGCATTGCACTTGGGACTCCTGCTCTGGGAGTGCTGGGTTGGCCTCTCAGTGCTGCAGGACGGGAGGGCAGGGCCACTGTCCTTCCCTGGCTGTTGGCACCTTTCTTGAAGTGTTTAATGAATGACTTTTCTCGAATTATAGAATTGTATATAGACTCAGTGGTATTCATGTACTGAAAAGCAAGCTACCCTTGGTTTGTACTCGGTTTGGCTGGCTATTTTGATTTCAACATGAGTGTATTTTTTAAAATTGATTTCTTTCCTCATTTTTTTCAATCAAATTTACTGTAATATAAAGTATTCAACAATTTCAATAAAAGATAAATTATTAGTTGGGTGTTACTGCTTTTTCCCCCTCGATGGCAAAACGTTGCCGAGCCGGCTGCCAAGTCTGCTGCCCGTGTGTTCCGTGAGGTTCCCGAAGAGGTCTGCGTTTGGGTTTCAGTGGGGGGCGGTGCTCGCTCTCTTAAGAACCTCGACCATCGCTGCCCTGGGCTCTCAAGACACTCCCCATCCTTGCCAGCTGTCGCTGCAGGTAGTTTTAGGAAAATGTGCCCTGACAGCAAATGTTTTCAGAGAAGTGATTTTATTGGTAAGAGCACAACCCTATACTCTGTTTCCTTGACCCAACTTTCTTACGCCCTTCTGTTGGAGACCGTCCAAGAGCGGCAGGGGGTGGGCAGGTGGTGTGGACAAGGTTAGATTTAAAGGAACCCCCTGCTCCAGCTTCTGGAGAGCGCCCGCGGCCCCGGTGCACGCACACAGCTTGCTTCTCCAGCCAGACTTGACGGACTTAGGCTCAGCCTCCCCCTCGAACTAGCCTTGCTGTGTGGCCGGGGAGCGCGGGGCGAGCAAGGGGTCCGGACAGAGAGCACAAGGCTGGCCGCTCGGCCGGATGGTCCCGTGACACCTTGTCCAGGCTTGGGCGGGGACGGCCATCTGGGCAGGTGGGGGAGGGGAGGCTGGAGTGGGCTGGGACTCGAGGTGTCACCTGAGAGTCCCAGTGCGCCGTGTGCACTTGCCCCAAGGCCCGTGAGAGCGCGGGAGGGCGGGGTTGTAGAGGAAAGGACCGGGCGCGCTAACACCGGATGGCAGTGTGGGCCGCCCTGCACAGCCTGGAGAGCCTCAGCCTGGAAGGAAGTCCTGGCGGAAATATGGAGGGAAACAGGGTGCCTGGGGGGCTCAGTCGGTGAAGCGTCTGCTTCGGCTCAGGTCATGATCCCAGGGTCCTGGGATTGGGCGTCCCATCGGGCTCCCTGCTCAGCGGGGAGTCTGCTTCTCCCTCTCCCTCTGCCTGCCGCTCCCCCTGCTTGTGCCCTCTCTCCCTTTCTCTCTGTCAAATAAGTAAAATCTTTAAAAAAAAAAAATGGAGCAAAAGAGCGAAGCAAAGCTCGTGAACTTTTAGTTCACGTTAGTCCTGTTTCCTCACCTCTTCGTCTCTGTTGTGTGCTGACCAGTTTGCAAACCAAATTCAGTAAAAAATTACTTCTAATATTATTTTGATAGAGTGTTAGAGGAAAAGCAGATCGAACACGGGGTGCAGTTGGTCGTTACCCCTGGGCAGGGCAGACCGGGGCCCGTCTGTGCTCACGGCCGAGCCGGCTGACCTGACAGCTGCTCTCAGCACCGTCCTGGAGAAAACGGCTTTGGGGAGCTGGCCATATGGGGTGCGGAGCTGGAGACACACCGTGGGGTGCGGTGCCCCAGAAAGCCCTGAGAGAGGACGAGGGCCACGTCCCAGCAAACCTTCGGACCTTTGGCTGTAGATGGTTTTTTTCTTTAATTTTGAGATAATCGGAACATACAGAAATCTTGAACAAACAGGACAAGGAACTTTTTTCCCCTCAGTTGCTCTTTTTAGTTTTTTCCAGCCCAGACAGTTCTCTGTCTTCTTTGTCCTTCCGTGGCCTTGACACGGGAGGTTGCCCTCCTCGCCCTGCTTGGGGTCTGACACCCTGACAGGCCACCGTCCCTCTGAGCCGCCCCTCCCCAGCCTGGCCCCGGAGGATCCCTGTTGTGCTCTGACCCCGCCTCGTGGCCTGTTCAGGAAGCATGGGACAGAGACCTCAGCGGGGACCAAATCATACTTCAACTAGGGAATCCCATCGTCATAGAGTGAGTGGTGTTTCCCAAAGTGTGCCCCGTGGAACCCTTGTTCCGTATGATTTTGGTCGATGTTCTACAAAACATGGAAAGGGCCTGTGCCCAAGTCAGTTTGGAGGATGCTGATTAGACAGGCTTTCTTGCCACGAGGCCTCTAGAGTCTTTAGAAGGAGAGATGGTTGAAAAGACAATAAAGGATGTGGCCAGTGAACCTCCAAGAAAGGCTACGATATACGGGGCTTTCGAAATGTTTGCCAGTGTCCCCTGGGGGAGCCCAGTGGCTTGTGGCCAGACCCCTGAGAAATGCTGTCACCGTGGCCCACGCTTCTGTTGTTTTCCCGGGGGGGGGGGCACAGGGAACGGGCTGGGGTGCTGTCTGACAGACGAGGGCCCAGGAGGTGCGCGCTGTTTCAGAACCTGCTGTCCCCGCGGAAGCCCCTGCCGTCTGCCCCCGCAACACCTCTCCTCACTTCGGGTCCAGTTCCCAAGCCGCTGACTGTGGCACTGACGTTGATGGGGGCTCTGCAGACACTGGAATGCCCTCCTGTGCCTCCCGCATGCGAGCTGGCAAGTTGACATTGTTAGGGGTTGAATCGTGTCCCCCCCAAATCATATGTGAGGTGCTAGCCCCTCCCACCTCAGCGTGTGACCTCATTCAGAGAGAGGGTCTTCGCACAAGTCCTCAAGTTAAAGTGAGTTCAGGCGGTGGGCCCGGATCCACCAGGACCAGGGAAAAGGGAAATTTGGACAGAGACAGATGGGCACGGAGAGAAGACGTGAAGACGCAGGGAGGAACCGGCCTTCCACAAGCCGGGGACAGAGGCCTGGAACATGCCCGCCCCTCCCCGCCCTGGGAGGGACAACCCTGCCCACACCTTGGTTTTGGAGTTCCGGCCTTCAGGACTGGGACATGATACATTCCTGCCCAGCCTGTGTGCTTTGTTACGTAATCCAGGATCTGAGGCCCTAGAGAGGGGCCAGGCAGCCGTCAGACCCGTGGCTGTGCCCGGGGCTGAGGTCGCCCCCCTGGGACCTGCGACAGGCTCTGTGCCCGACAGAGAATGAATGAGTGAATGCATGGGTGGTTTTGCAGGCTCCTTTGTGGGGACAGGATGGGTGGGTCACCGAGAGCCGAGCGGGTTCCCGCGGGCCAGGCTGGACCCTGACATCTTGAGGACATGCAGGCTTCTGGGACTGGGACGCTGGCATCCAGTTGGGAACAGAGCTGAGAACTGAGTCCGGCTGATGGCCTTGGCTCCTAACCCCACTCACCTGTGCTTCTGGGACCCCTAGCCCGCTGGTGACGTGGGTGAACACTCGCCCCTCGGGGCTCTGGGGGGGAGGGTAAGAAGGAATATGCTGGCTGTGGCTCCCGTTTCATATGTGTGTGGGACAGATGGGGACAAGAAGATGGTCGCGGGCACACCGAGCACACACGGGCCACTGGGTCAGAATGGTCCCAGCGCCTGGAGAGGGAAGGTGGAGACAGAAGGCTCCTCCGTCCGGCTGAGCCCTGGGGCGCAGCGTCCTGCTGGCGGCCTCCCGCGTCAGTGGGGTTGGTGTGGGGAAAGCAGAGTCATCAGAGGGGCCCTGACATCGGGGAGGAGCCCGCGGTCACGGAGGAAGCCAACGCCTTTAATGACACAGCCGAGCCTCCCCATGGCTCCCATGCTGGTTCCTCATTTCTGGCGGTTTCCAGACTCCTCCGTGCGCTTGAACTGTCCCTTAAGGCCCTCACAAGAAAGGTGCTGTCAGGGAGAAGGTGCTGGGGGTGGAGGGCTGTGAGGAGAGGACATGGTGGTCCCCTCCTGGCAGCGCAGAGACAGACCCTGCAAACCCAGGGCTGGTGAGGAGGCCTGCAGCCCGGGACTGCTCTGGGGCCGAGGGCAGCAGAGAGGAGGGCCGCCCACGGGGCGGGGGTGGGGGCCACGGTGGTCGGTTGCGGTCCTCTGTTCCTTGTCCCGGTTGTGATTCTGATTCCCGAAAGGTCCCCGGCCTCCCCTCCGTGCACCAGAACCAGGGACTGGGAGATGGCACAGGGAGTGGCCTGGTCGGTCCGAGCAAGACAGGGCATGCCAGGCCCTCGCCCAGACCCGGGGAAGCTGCTCCCCGCCCCCCCCCCCGGAGACAAGAGCGGTGCATGGCAAGGCCTGGCTGGCTGGAGTGGCCGCTGGGGAGGTGGGGACAGGGAGGGGCCTTGCTTCCGCCCCAGGATGTGTTGAAAGCAGGCCCTTTGCTCCCTGGCTGCTTCCGAGGCAGAGGACTCGGTGTGAGGGGAGCCAGCGCGTTTGTGTTACAAAAAGCCACTCGTGTTTCCTCCCATGTAGGGAAAACCCAGCTCTCCCCTCTCCTGGGTGTCTCCCTCGCTACTCGGCCAGAACGGTTTGCTTCCGGTCACCAGCCGTGTGGGATGCCCCCCCGCACCCCGCACCTGGGGGTCCTCCACTGAACTCAGTTCTGCACCGTCTACCTGGAGATCGCGTCAGACCCCCAGGAGAAGGGCTTGGTCCCTTGAGACTGTCCCCCGCTCCGGATGCCAGTTGCAAATCGTCGGTCCCCAGGTGACCCGTAATTCTGTCCCACTTGGATGCAAATCGGGGTTCGAGGACCTCTTCCCCACTGATGCGCTAGCGCGGCCCGCGGGACTCGGGGAACACTTATGTCTCCCCGTTCACTGAAGGATGTGACAAAGGCACCGCTGAAGAGCCAACCAAAGAGGAACGCAGGGCAAGGACGCGGAGGGTCCTACGCGCAGGCACTTCTGTGGCTGCGGGGCTGGGGCGTGTCCCCCTCCCGGGGTGGGGGTGTCCGCCAGCCAGGCCGCTCTCCAGAGCCCGCACTCGGGATTCCTAGAGAGGCTTCATCGTGACCGTCAGCTCCGCCTTCAGCCCTTCTTCCTCCTCAAGGGAACAGGGGCAGGGCCGAAAGTTCCAAACTTCTACGCATGGCTTGCCCAGTCCAGTGACCAGCAGCCGTCCAGGAGCCATCGGAGTCACCTCATTAGAACGAAGGACACTCCTGTCACCCAGGAAGTGACAAGGGTTTCTGGAGTTCTGTGCCAGGAACCGGGGCGGAGACCTGGACACATTCCCTGTGATCTCATGCCCGTAGAGAGGACTGCCTTTCAGCTTGGGGCGTGGGAGGCCCTGCCTTGGGGGAGGCTTGCCCCCGGCCCTCCTCCTTCCTGCCTCCTGGCGAGTGCTCAGCCCTCTGGTGGCCGCCCCAAGAGGCGGGGGGACTTCAGAGCTGCAGCCCCCTGAGGCAGGCGGGCCGTGCTCTGTACCAAAGCACCCGGGAGAGCCCTGGGCTGGAGGCTGGCCCCCAGCGCCCAGAATCCACAAACACAAGGGCAGCGCCGGCACCGCGAGCGTCACTCTATCTGCCTCTCGCGGGTGCAGGTGGAGGGACCCGTCCTAACGTCTGTGTCCTCCCTCCCGGGGCCGAGATGGGGCGCAGGGAAGGTATTTCCTGTCTGACGGCCTTCTGACATCCTCTGTCAGCAGCTCCGGCCGAGGCTCCTGGGGTCCCACCCTGTGCCCAGATGAACCCCTGGACCCAGCATCCCGCGTGCCAGGTGGTTTTACAAGCCAGCAGCTGGGAGTCTGCCCCGGATAATCAGGCAATGATGCTGGGTGGAGTCCCACGGGTCCTGGAAAGCGGGCCGTCCCATGTCGGGGTGAGGATAAGGGGAAATGGGCTTGTTCGGGGGGCTCGGCTCCCCCCCCCCTGTGCCAGGCTGAAGGACTGGTTAGCCAGAAAGCCACACACTGCTTTCCCGTTCAGCCCATGGCGCTGCCCCCAGCAAAGCCGCGGCTCCCAGGAGCCCACAGTATTTCTCCTCGTTTATTGCTGTGTAGCCACGTGACCACAAAACTAGCCACGGAAGGCCACGCACGCTTGTCTCTGGTTTCTGAGGGGCAGGAGGGCAGCCACCGTGTAGCTGGACCCCCCACAGTCTGAGGAAAGTTTCGCTTCCGAGCCTGCATAGTCCCTGCATTGTAGGCCTGAGGGTCTCCGTCGGCCGGGGCGCCCCAAGTCCGTGTGGACTCCCCCACAGTCCCACGCGCTCCCGCAAAGCCAGCGGTGGGAGGGGGGACGCCCAGCAGGATGGCTGTTCCACTGGACGTGATGTAATCCCGCGAGAGCGTGGCCATGTTTGCGGGATTTCACGGGGACAAGCCAGTCTCAGGGGGCGAGCACCAGGAGGCACGGTCATCGGGGGCCACCTTCCCATCCCTGCCCGCCACACCCTTCCTGCCTTTCCTCACCTCCTGCTTGTCCCCTCCAGCTCCCACCACCCTGCCAACCCACTGGAGGTGCGGGGCACAGCAAGGCTGAGGGGCCGGTTTAGGGGGCTCCCCTAGAGCCCTCTGCCTGAGCCGTCCCTTTGGGAGTCTACACCCCGGCAACTGCGAGCCGTGTGGGGGAGGGGCTGCTGTCTCCGGGTCCCAGAGCCTCGCGCTGCTTGAGACGCAGAGGGACTCGGCGGGTGTTTGTCGAGTGAGCGAAAGCACTAACAGGTGAGGTGCCGAACCGCAGGCAGGTTAATCAGTTAAGGGAGGCTGCCCCAGAGCAGAGCAAGGTTCAAGTTCAAGGACGGCGTGAACTTGGAAAGTTGCCGTTAGCTCCCGAAGCCTGTTTTCCCGGCTGCGCAGTGGGGAGAGGGATAACACCTCCCTCAAAGGCCACCGTGAGGGGTTTGGGAACCCACGCTGGAGCCCTGAACTGGCGGCCGAGGGCCCTTGTCACCGGCAGTCACAGGCTGACCTGGCTGACGGCGAGGTCTTTGGCCTGTGCTTGTTCGCGCCCCCTTTTCCACGGGATGCCGCCTGCAGAGGCCTCAGTGGCAAACGGGACGCGGTGCTCAGCGGAGGGGTGCTCGTGACCAGGTGGCACAGCGGGGGGGGTGGCAGGGGGCGGGGGGCCCACAGGCCGGTGAGCCAGTGCGAGCTGCCCAATTACGCAGCCTTCGCCGTTGTCCCGCGGTCAGTTTGCTTTGATTGAGCAGGGCTTGTAAAAATAAGTGTTTGCCTAGGATATCTCCCTGGAGGAGCCCTACAGAGACCCCCGGGGGAGGGCGGCTTACCCAGAGGCCTCCGGCTCTCTCCTCTCGGGGAAGGAGCTCTGACTCCAGAGAATTCGAACCTCCGCCTAGTTGACTTGCTTCCCGGCCAAGCCTGTGGCCGGTCACGCTCCAGCCTTCCACCCTCACCGGAGGCCGGCGGCAGGGGTGAAAGATTGCTCCCAGTTGGTCGGCTTCCAGGTCGAGCATGCTCCGACGGCCGCGTGCTCTCAAACCAGCCCACCGCCCAGAAGTGCGCATGGAACCTTGACCCCGGCCGCCCGGGCAGCCCGGGCAGTCCGGCCAAGGCGACGAAGGTGCTGGCCCCATTATGCCCACCGTGGACGATGTTCTGGAGCAGGTTGGCGAGTTCGGCCGGTTCCAGAAGCAAGTCTTCCTGACCCTATGCCTGCTCTCAGCTGCCTTCGCCCCCATCTACGTGGGCATCGTCTTCCTGGCCTTCACGCCGGATCACCGCTGCCGCAGCCCCGGGGTGGC
>JAPYYM010002838.1:0-11821 GCA_028534135.1 Potos flavus
TTGTTTGCCCTCCCACCCAAGGGCTCATCAGGCGTCCAGGAGGCAGGACTGGCTGGGCGGTGGGGAGGCGGTCTACAGAGGCTGAACTGGAAAACCAGCCTCGGTGAATAGCCCCCAGCTGAATCCTGGCACAGGGTTCGGCTTCCCCGGAAGCCCACTGGGTGTTCTTTCCCTTATTCGCCTTCCTGGGTACCCCTCAGGCCATGCTGGAGGAAACAGCACAGGAGGGACCCCAGTAGGTAAGAGCGGAGTGCGGTTGAGCGGAATATTTTCCCTTTCCGTGGGGGGATCGATCGGTGACACAGAAAGCCCCCGCCCCGCCCCGGATTCTGCCCAGTAACCGACTGACTTCAGGACCAGTGAGTCCGGGTTAGATGGGCGGAGGGCGGGGGGGCGTGGAGCAGCCTGGCCCAGGAGGCAGGGCTGATGGCAGAGACCGCAGGCTTGGCTGGCAAGCGGGGACCTCGCTGTGGCAGAGCCCTCCAGCCCAGTGCTTTCTAAATCCGGAGTCCCCAGTCTTGAGTTCATCTATAATTATCTCTATAAAACATTTCTTAACTTCTGTCATGATCCTAAGCAGAAAAGAAGTCATCAAGCTTCAGTGGGAGATGTTGAATACATTTTAATTAGGTGAAAAAAACAAATACTTTTCTTCACCCTCCCTCCAATGGACTAATTCAAGTGTATGTTCTATAAGGCCGGGAACCCTGTCTTATTCTTCATTGTCTTCTTAGCACCTAGCACATAGTAGGTACTCAATAAAATGTTCTTAAATCAATGCGGAATAAAATGACTACAACAAGTGGGTTCGCCTCTGGTTAGGGGCATGACCGTATTCCCGTAGCTGTGGTCCACGGTAGAAGAAACCGCTCTAGTTGAAAAAGTCGTTTCCCTCAAAGGTACAGGTTAACAATTCTGATACCACCACCCGTGTGTACCGAAATGGAGCAACTCAGCAACGGCTGCTTTCTCGGTGTTAGAGTGGGAGTTTACAGGTAAGCAAGGGGAGGAGAGCAGAATCACCCGGGGGATAATAGATGAGGGCTGGAGACCTCCTTGGCTCCTTGGAAAAATCGCTGATTCTAGGATGGGGCAGAAAATAGGTAAGATGAGCCTGGAGAACATTAATAGTTCCAGGAAGTAAGAAAGTGCTAACACACACACACACACACACACACACACACACACACACAGTTAAGGGATATGTCAAATGGACACAGGAGTCGACAGAAAGAGAACCCAAAGGTCAAAGCTGGAACAATTTGAGAAACAAAATCAATAAAATAATATTGCATTATAATCCAAAGAATAAAATGAGTATCCATAAGTGCATACTGATGTAAATAAATGATCGAATAAATAGATAAATGAGGAGAAGAAACAAGTGTCCTTGCAGAATTCATAATAATTTATATAGCTAGTCTGCCCTCGAGGAGGTGGAGCCTAACTCCCCATTCCTTAAGTGTGGGCTGTGCTCAGTGACTTCCTCTCCGAGAATAACTTTACGGTGGGGAGACCTCACAAACGGGTAACCAAGGTCAACTTCAACAGCAGTAAGCCATGTTGGTTGTATGTTCTTTTGTCAAGCTATGATGAGAATATCACATTGCCTTCCTAGCCTTCCTTTCAAAAACTCATAATCCCCATCTAATCATGGAGAACATTAGACAAATCCCAACTGAGGGACATTTTACAAAACGCTTGACCAGTCTATCTCTACACTGTCAAGAGCACCAGAAACAAGGCAGGTCTGAGAAACCGTCACAGCCAAGAGGAGCCTAAGGAGACATGACAGCTAAGTGTAATGTGGCATCCTGGACGGGATGGGATCCTGGAACAGGAAAAAAAAAATTGTTAAGGATATCAGGTAAAAAACCAAGGAAGTCTAAAGAAAGCATGGACTTTAGTTAAGAATAATATGTTGTCAGTTCATTCATTGTGACAAAGGCACTATACTGATGTAAGATACTGGTGACAGGGAAACTGGGTGTGGGGTAAGTATATGCCAACTCTGTATCGTTTTCACATCTTGTCTGTAAATCTAAAACTGATCTAAAATAGAAAGGTTATTTGGGCAAAAAAGATCAATTTTCTAGATTTTATGGGGAGTCTAGGAAGGTTACATCACACTTTGTAGCTAAACTCAACCAGGCTCCTCCATTCACTATTCCCCCTCCAGATTCTTTCCTCTGTGTCCTCCCAGCTGGATCTCTTCTCTGTTTTCACTGCTCCCAATCCTCTACTTCCGCTCCAATGTAGCAGCATCTAAAAATCCCCAAGCATGTCAGGTTTTGTCCTCAGCCTGCACGGGCCACTCAGCAGAACAAATCCCCATCTTAAGCAAACAGCTTTCGGACCTTTCTCGTCAAGCATGCTCCTCGGACGGATCCGCTCTGCTACCATGTTTGATTTAGGGAGATGTTCTAAAAAGGTTTCGTTCTGACTCAGTGCGTGGTTTCCAGAGAAATTCCAAAACAACTCCTAAAGTAAAAAATGTACGAGGGAGAAGCTCCTAGACCTAACCTCAAACAGAGAGGTGATGTCCAAAAACCTACAGGATTGGAGGAGATTTTATGTAGCTCAATTATAACTGTCGTAAAAATCACAAATAAAAAGAGAAGGCTCAAAGTGCAAGTGCTCCACAAGCTGAGAGGTAAAATCAATGAGTGGCAAGAGAACACAAAAAAACAAAGCTAAGGGGAAAAGTTCCCAGTGAATTCTAGGTTCCCTACCATCAAATTATCTCCTGATGACAGGTGCTGCTTACCCAGGGCTGGGGTCGTCCTCAGATGTGGTGATGGTTCATCCAGACTCACCCACTCAAACATCTGATTCTTCTGGGTAAACAACCTGAAAACGAGCCAGGCAGAGCCAGGAGTGCCGAGGTGACCAGAAGGCAGCAGTGTCGCCTGCCTGTGACCTTGTCCACATTCCCATTATTCTCTACCCACACTGAGTGCAGTAGGCAGAGAGGGAAAGACGTAACTCTTTGAAGGTATTGAATCTTTTTTTTTTTAGATTATATTTATTTATTTGACAGAGAGATCACAAGTAGGCAGAGAGGCAGGCAGAGAGAGAGAGGAGGAAGCAGGCTCCCTGCTGAGCAGAGAGCCCGATGTGGGGCTCGATCCCAGGACCCCAAGATCATGACCTGAGCTGAAGGCAGAGGCTTAACCCACTGAGCCACCCAGGCGCCCTGGTATTGAATCTTCTAATAAATCACAACCAGAATGCCGTTTAAGAGTTGACCAGCTATTGGTGTAAACCAGTGATGCCTGCCAGAAAGAAGAAAAATAAGAGCACAATTGACATTCCTCTTAAAAGAACCATTATGTATAAATGTATGTGAGTATGTATATGCAAAATCACAGCACTCTGCTTTTAAAGTCTTCAGTGTTGGGACACCTGGGTGGCTCAGTTGGTTAAGCGGCTGCCATCGGCTCAGGTCATGATCCTAAGGTCGTGGGATCAGGTCCCGCATCAGGCTCCTTGCTCAGCGGGGAGCCTGCTTCTCCTTTTGCCTGCTACTCCCCCTGCTTGTGATCTCTCTCTCTCTGACAAATAAATAAGTAAAATCTTTAAAAAATAAAAAAAATTAAAAAATAAAGTCTTCAGTGTCTTCAAGATATTTTCGTTTTGGGGTGCCTGGTTGGCTTCCTCAGTTGAGCGTTTGCCTTTGGCTCAGGGCATGATCTTGAGGTCCTAGGATCGACCCCCATGTCGGGCTCCCTGCTCGGCAAGGAGCCTGCTTCTCCCTCCCCCCTCCCACTGCCCCTTCCCCTGCTCGCACTCTCTCTCACACAAATAAATAAAATCTTTAAAAAAAAAAGATTTTCTTTTTTAGGAAAATATTTTTGTTTTAAGAAATAAATATGTAAAAAAAAAAAAGAAACAAATATGTGATTTTTCTTGGTGCTAACCTTATAGTAAAGGCTGAGTCATCTGTATTCACAACATCATTCTCTGCATTTGCACACAAACCTCTCCAGCTTTCCTTTGTTTCCTGGCCTTCCATTATTGTGAGCTCAGAAGAAAACGGACAGCGTGAACTGAAGGCAGAGAAGGGGTCAGAGCAGTAGCTAAGAAGGCTTGCAGATCAGGAGGTCAGAGAGGAAGAGTGGAGCTTGCCAGTGGCCAAGCTGTCCACAGCAAGGGCAGGAACTACCCCGGGAGGCAGAAGCTCTATGACAGGAGGAGGCAGGAGAGGGCTGCAACAACCTCATTCAAGCATCACTATGAGCCAAGGATAATAAGGGACCCAGTTCCAACATCTTCAAATCCTAAACTCACACATTGCCCATCCCCAGAAATCCTGATAACTTATTCTATTACTTCTACTACTGCCTCACTCATGGAGTAAATGGCAGACTCTGGGAGGTTTTCTAGTATTCATGCATCTTTTTTCTTCAAAAACTTCATCAGAGATCTTAATGGAAGGACTATCAAGAATTTAGGGTCATGATTTAAAACTGCCACAGTTAGATACTAAGAGCTCCGAGCTGCCACTAAGAAGTTTGACTATCCTGAGGTTGCCATGCTCTAAGGAAGCCCAGGCCACATGGGAAGGCCACAGGTGAGCCCTCCAGTCAACAGTCCTAGCTGGGCCCATTCTTCAGCCATCCCAACCCGGGCACCAGGTGCGTGGGTGAAGAAGCCGTCTTGGAAGTCGATCCTCCAACGCCGGCTCCATCCACTCAGTTTACCTCTAGCTGTTTCAGTCACTCCGGCTAAGACCCTAGATATCATGGTAGCGAAGACAAGACATCATCGTGGCCCAAGTCACCTGTCGTGCCCTCTTTGAATTCCCGGTCCAGAGATTCCATAAGCATGATAAAAAAGTTGTTGTTTTACGTGACAAGATGTGTGTGATTCCTCAGGAATGGATAGCTGGAGGAGCTGCTCCTTACTAAGCACTCATTCTGTACCAACACTCCACATGTAATCACTAATCCTTACAATGCTATCAGATGGGTGCTAGTACATAGATGATAAAAATGAGGCTTAGAGGAGCAAAGAACTTATCACAGATCACATCTCTGGAAGTGAAGAGGGCAAAGTGAAATCCCATGCTCGTTCAAACCAGAAGCTGAAGCTCTGACACTCCAGGGGCCATGGGGAATCCTTCTGACCGGAAGGTCGAGGGAGGTGGAGAAAGAAAGGAAGGTGGTTCCCCTTCCTCCCAAATCTGCATGGATCCCTCCGCCTTTAAATATTAACAGAATGTGCTTCATTCTCTTGAACATTTCTCTTCTTAATTCTAACTCTGCCCAAGGATGAGAGATGCTTACCCGCTAAGCAATGTCTGCATTCTTCATAATTTGGAGGGGGAGAGTACTTACCTTTTCACATGACCTTAGAAGTTGCTTTCTTTGCTTGCTTGAGATTATAAAATGACCCAATGGTCTGTCTCCTCTTAAACACATTTATGAAAATAAACAAACACTTTGAACAAACACCTATAGGCATGTCAATACTTAAAGTTTTTAATGGGAAAAATGAGCTGCTTATTTCTTGGTAATTTAGCTAATTAGGTTAGATTTGTGACAACACTATTTACTGAGTATAAATCTAAACTGCTTCCATATTTTGTCTTATTAACAGAGCAGAGAAACTAGTGTCATAGAAGTATGTGGACAGAGATGGAATAGAGATGTTGAAGCAATTTTAGCAGGCTCAGGATATTTATTGACTCATCCAAAATAACTCCTCCTCAATCTTTCATTAGCAGCCAGTTTTAACAATTTATTCTATAAAATTTTAGCTAAATTTATACCACCTTTGGATGAAAAAAGTAGATTCTAGCTCCAAGAATTTCTTTTATATGGAAAATAAAAGTCAAAACGGTCTATCAAATTCATAAATCGCCTGATGATAAGAAGAGGTGTGAACTAGCTAGCTTACCACCTACTTCATTGATAATTAGTGTTGAGAAATGTCATAACACTTTATAAAAGCTCTGTTATCCCAGGGTTTCTAACTTCTATTTTTGCCCTTTCATTTGCTTCTGTCATTAAAAAACAATGTTACTGGGGCACCTGACTGGCTCAGTTGGAGGACCTTGAGCTCATGAGTTCGATCCCCATATTGGGCATAGAGCTTACTTAAAAATAAAATATTTTTTAAAAAACCAATGTTACTCTTTTTCCTTGCATGGAGTATTAAGATTACTAAAAATATGAAGATATCAGACAATAAGAAAGTATAGACAGCTTTATTTTTATCTTGAAAAAGTTGGAAGACTGGTTTCTTATCTTGCAAAAACATTACAAGTTTACAGTTTAAACATTTCCAACAGGATTCCCCCTCAAAACCCATCATATCTCAGCATTAACAATTGTTCTGCTCAGTTTCTTTTTTTTTAAAGTAATTTATTTTTTAACATATAATGTATTTTTTGTTTCAGAGGTACAGGTCTGTGAATCATCAGTCTTACACAATTCACAGCGCCCACCATAGCACATACCCTCCCCAATGTCCATCACCCCCAGCCACTAATAAAGAGGATAATCTTGAATTTAACACATTAACCTTTCCGTAAATTTCACAACAGTTCCTACAGCACCAAGCACACTGCTTCCTTAAACTGACCTGTTTTCTTTATAGCAAGACTTTCTCAATGAAGAAAGCAGTTCAAGTTCTTCGTCAGGATAATCATTCCACAATGCTGTTCTGTTCTTGCTGCTGTCACCGCAACACGCTTCTACACAAAACTTAAACCTCCAACCGCATGTGCTAACACTGATCAGGTGCTTGGATTTCGTGGAGCTATAAAGTAGCTCTGAAAGTTCGAATTGCTTACTCTCGGTTTCTGTCCTGATCTCACAGCAAACAGGTAACACAGGGTCCACAGACCAGCGTTGTTGCAGACCGCGCTGTGAGCAGCGCCCCTTGAGGGAGTTCATCATGTCCACCATTGTTGTATCGCTCTCCCACACATAGGACAGGGCCGGCCCACGGTCAGCACTTGATAGTTATTCATTAAATGAATGTAAAGTGAATAAAAGCCACAACATCAGTCCAGGTTCATTCCTTAAACACAAGTTAGGCTCTTGTGCTCAGTGACATTGGAGACACAGAATGTGCGGCATGGTCCGGCTCATTGTTTTACGGTCTATTGGAGAGATGATACATACACAAGCCACTATAAATCAAGCCGGTGAAAGGTGGGGGCTCACAGAGAGCTATAAATTAGTCTCCTGGTTCAGAGGAAAGGGAAAAAAGTCACTTTTGGCTTTAACGTAGAGGGTGATATTTGTGCTAGGCTTTGATAGATGAGCACGACTTGGACGAGAGAGACCTTTACAGGCAAGGCAAGAAGGCCGATGCATCCCTAGCCTTGGTCTGCCAATTGGGGCTCTTATTTAGAGCCACGCCCAGAACCTTGCTAACACTGGAGTGGAGATGTCTCGAAGAATAAAGCAGCAGCCCCCTGGACCTGAGTTTTAATTTGTCTGAGAGCATTTTCGAACTATATACATGTTCATCGGAACTCTACTAAGATAAATAAGAGGATATTTGCTCAACTATCTTCTGAGCAGTCTTGTAAAGTTTCACTTATGCAAGATGCATAAATTCTAGAGAGCAAGGTCCAGCTAATGAGCCTAGACCGAAGGGCGATCGGAGGTCTGAGGAGAGCAGAGAAGGTGGGAGTGGTCATCTAGAATATTGAAGGGCAGGGGTGGGATTTAAGGGCTGACGTTAGTCCATCACCATCCATGTGAAATGAAACCAATCCATGTGGTTATGTATATTTTGCCCATTCCTATCCGACTACACCTAAAATGTACACATAAAAAGAAGGGGTCTCATTGAAGAAAAACAAGATAGCTGAGTTTGATACAAAGAGGATATGATAAGGCTTTCAAGAAAAAAATGATCAGTTCTGAGGGAGAGAGGATTTGTTATGCTAATGAGCTACATTAATCAGGAAGAACTGGAGGCAATAGCTGAGATATTCATAGTTTGGATATTTTATTAAAAACCCAGTAAAAGGAATTTCCTTTGGATTAAATGAGAAGTTTTAATTATTCATATCACCTGCTAATAGGAAATTTTGAATTAAACTTTTAGGCGTATGAACCCAATTTAAATAATTCAAACTACTTTCATTAATCCTTAGCCCACCTTTGATAGATTTTTTTTTCAAAATAATATATTTGTGAATCTAACCCTAAAGTGTAAAAGCACTACACATATATCATCCGAGGAGCAAAATAACCCTATGAGGAAGGTAGCTAAATTAGAATGTATCTCAATTTTAGAGAAATAAAAATAAAAGCATTTAGCAGCCAAGTTATCAAAGGTCATTGGGCTATTTTTTAAAAATATTTTATTTATTTATTTGAGAGAGAGAGCGTGAGAGAGAGAGATCATGAGCAGGGGGGAGGGGTAGAGGGAGAAGCAGGCTCCCCGTTGAGCAGGGAGTCAGATGCAAGACTCGTTCCCGGAACCCTGAGATCATGACCTGAGGGCAGGCAGACGCTTAACCGACTGAGCCTCCCAGGCAGTCATTGGGCTACTTAGTCTCAAATCTAGGATGTCAATCCTGTTTAAAACAGTAACCTATCTCTTAGCGCTGCAGGTAGAGTCAGGGAAATAAACTTTAGAAGACAAAGGGCAGAAGGCGCTTAAATGCCACCAACTCAGAAAATCTGTGTCTGGCATCCTCTGAACTATCGTCTACTAGTGGTTGCCCACCAGCACCACTGGATTTTCTCGGCCACGCCAGCTCTTGGTGAGCTCGAACATCAGGCCATAGCTAGAGTCGCTACGGCCAGAGGCCCAGGCCCAGTGAATCAAGCTCCAACCCCAGGATCCCATCTGGGCCTGAGACTTCTGGTTGCCGACCTCATTATATATTCATTCCTCCCTCTTTCTTACTAATAGAAACACTGATTTGTATCATGGCGTGGGGCTGCCTGGGGAATAACCAATGTATCTCTGCAGCTTTAGCCAATGAGATACACATAGAAAGGGATGACAAGTCTTGGGAAGTCTCCTTAAAAGACAGTTGGTTCTCCTTTTGCCCTTTCTGATCTCTATTTCACTGCCCGGAAAAATGCTATGACTGACAGTGCAATAGTTGCTATCTTGGACCGTGAGGTTGAGGGTCCCACACCCCATGGCTGATAGAATGGGGAACTAAAAAGTCACCTAGCAGATCCCTAGTGATTTTATGAAGCCACCATCCCAGCTCCAGCCCTGGATCACTTATCTCTATACCTTCCTTTCAAGTAGGAAAAATAAACACTTACCTTGTGTTAGCCATTGTTTGTTTTTTATTGTTGTTGTTGTTTTAATACATAGAACTCAACTGAATCCTAACAAATATGGCAACTTCTAAGAGAAACCTAGGGGTACAGTCACAGGTGGAAAGGACAGAAAATGTGGGAAGTAAGGGGAGAAGACTCCCATTGTACCATTGTACCCTTGATCTCATCATCTCCCTTGTTTCTCACTTCTTCGCAGCCCATGAACACCATTTTAACAAAATACTGCAGGCCTATTTTGGGGATCTGAAATTAATAAGAAAATAGTTGTTGATTTTTTTGTCTATCTTCCCTGCTAAATCCTAAGTTGGTATTCTCAAAGCCTGGTCCATGGACCACCTGAATCAGGATCTCCTGGGGATTTTGTTAAATCCGTAGAATCCTGTACCCAAGACCAGATCTTTCACACCAGAATCTCTCTGGTGGGCCACAGGAATTTGCGTGTTTAACGTGCCTTCTATCTGATTCTTAAGCCCGTTCAAGTTGAGGACCATTCCTGCTATCTCCCTGTGTGCCACTCATTTGTTTGCCTTTGAAAATTATTTGTTTTCACATCTGTATTCCCCAGTGCTTTGTCCTTAGTGGACCATAAACGTGCATATGAATGAATAAATCCTATATTTGCATTTGTGAATTTTCATTTGTAAATTTTAGTCTTTTACACTATCTTGTTCAATTCTTATGTCACTTCTAGGTCACAGGGTGGAAAAGAGGGTAGGGATTATTCTTTGTTTCAGAGACCAAAAAAGATCCAAAATAATAAGTGATTTTTTTTTTTTTTTTTTTATATTTTAGAGCTTGTATTTAAGCCAAGATCTTCTCACTCAGAGGTCAAGATCCTTTCCTCCATCCATATCTTGTGACCCTGGGTGATCTATTCTATGCACTCATCTGATGATCCAAAAATGCTTTGTTCTGAGTATCTCATTCATCTTCACAAAATAAATACACATTTTATATACATTCATAATCAGCAAGACAACATAACAAACAATTCATTTTTCTTAAGGAGATAGAAGTTTATTGAATATACAGCAAGGGAGCAGTGGGCAAGACAGCAAAGAAGAAAAAGACTCTGCCACAAGGGATGTGATAGTTATTGGGGGAGCGAGGAGGTATGGGAACATATGGAATTTTCCTTTTTTGGTACCTGTGGCTGGTTGTAAGCAGCCCACTGGTTAGGCAGGCCCTATGGCTATCTCCAGGGGGTTGCTTAATGAGCCTGTTTGCTTTCAGCTCGGTGGCCGAGATCTTCAGTTGTCTGGGAAGTACTGGGGTCAGACCACGGAGGGCTAGAAAGAGAAAGGAAAGGGAAGACAGGATCCCTCCAAAAGGTAATCCTCATCCTTTTGGGGCAAGAAGGTCTGGCTGGTTCCCCCACCCTAGGACTTTGGATCCTCACTGAGGAGTAACCTCAGTGGGAGATCATCAGTTCCCCAAGGAGTACCACTACTGTCGGTCCTTCGAGGGCAAGTGCTGAGAAATTTCTGGAGAATCTGGGGAGAGTCCTGGCCTGGCCTGGCCCCAAATATGGGGCAACCGGATCAGATGGAGGCCAGCAGTGTGGGCAGTGAAAGAACTCACCCAAGGCAGAACAAAGGAGATGTTAGGAGACAGTTCCTTTTCTTTGCCACTGATCACCAGTGTCACATTGAGTGAAAGTCCTGTCACTGACCCTGCAGAGAGAGATGATCTAGAAGCTCACGGGGTATGATTCAACATTTCAGTTCAGGTTAACGAAAATTCACTGAACTCCTACTAAGTGTCAGGTGTTGTATTCGATACCGGGGACACAAACACAAACAGTGTGATGACAAATATAATTCCTACCATGAGGGTGGAAAATTCTGGGTGTGTTTGAGAGCAGAGGCCTAGTTCAGGCAGAACGCCAAGGTTCTGACGAACAAGTCAGAGCCCACAAAATGGGAGATTTTCGAGCTGAGCTTGTGGCAGGTGTTAACTCTGGCAACGGACTACAATACACTCCTCTGATTTTCAACTGCGCCTTCACGATAGCGATCTTTATAAATGTGCCTCCGATGTCTAAGGCTTGAATGTATACGTCTAACTCCAGAGGCAGATGTTCAGACTCGAGCTCTGAAAACTTACTCTACAGAAGCATTTCTGAGAGACGAGTCCCCGTCCGCCAGAGAACCCACACAGGAAGTCACGGACAGATGGCAGGAACAGAAGCTCTGGGGAGCGCATAATGAGATTCCATATGGCATATGGTGCGTGGCTCATAAAAGCGCCTCTAATGTCCAGAAATGAATTAACTGGCAGTCACAGGGGAATTAAATCTTCTTTTGTGACCTTCTTGGCAGCCCAGGTCTCCATTTCAAATCAGCGCACGATGCCGCAAGGATCAATGTGACGAGGGAGGGAGAGCAAACACAACGTTAAACCAAAATGAGAGGCAAATCAAGCAATCGGCCCCAGAACCACAGCGATTTCGTGGTCCAGCAGCACCGGCCCTGCTGTTTGGAGGCGTATGGATGTTTTACATGAACAGAGTTGGAATTTTAACTTAGAGGTGAGCCTACCACAGCCTG
>JAPYYM010002839.1:0-11820 GCA_028534135.1 Potos flavus
AGGAAGGAGACTCTGGGCCCAGACAAGTGTCTTCTGCACCTGGGATCTGGCAGTCAGTGGCCAGTTTTCTTTGTTTTCTCCTTTGTGCACACTTCTGATGTTGCCAATGACAAGCCAGAGCACAGAATCTCAGATTTGCTGTTCTCAGGTGCGGAATTTGCCTGAGGTAATGCTCTCTCGCTCTCTCTCTGCTTTCCCTCACCTCACAGAAAAGCTTGTGTCCAAAGCGCATTACCGGCCCCGGTGCATGGCCCTTGCAGGGAAGAGCTGCATAAGGACATGACAGATGCGGGTCCCAAGCATCCAGTCAGTGGGGAAAGTGGCTTCATGGGATGGGAACCCCCCCAACCCTGCTTTCTCCTTGGTCCTCCTCCCCAGCTAAGAGCCTCCTAATCTTTTTACCTGGTTTCTCCTTTGAGTCTGGTCTCCTGTTCTCCCCTTTCACACTCCCTGAGGTTTGAATCCCTGGTGACTGAGTCGACAGGCTTGCATATTTAGACAATGCCCTTTTGTACACAGGGAGCCCTCACACAGATGGATTGAGTTAATAAAGACAGACCATTTCCTTAATCCAAATGGCTTAAAGGTAAAGAGCCCCGACCCTGAAGGCAGGGCTCTCTCCTGGAGGCATGGGTGAGGCATATTAGTGATCCAAGTGGCTTCTAAGCCCTGCCAAATCCCCTGTTTGATGCCCAGGCATCCTGTAGACTTGACGGATAAAAGTCAGAAGGTCCAGTTATATTTTGATTTCAGATAAACAATAAAAATATTTTAGTATACGTATATCCCATGCGACATTTGGAACATACTTATACCAACAATTATTTGCTGTTTATCTAAAATTCCAGTTCAACTGGAAGCCGCGTATTTTTATTTGCTCAGTCTGGCAACACTTCCTTTGCAGGTCCTAGAACCTTCTCCTGCAGTCATTTTCTGGCACCCAGTTACAGCTTCCCCTCTGAGCCCCTGGAGCCAGGGAGAGGCAGTGTCAACTGCAGGAAACCTCAGGAGTTTCCGAATTGTCCGTTTCTGCCCCCTAAACTGCTTTGCAACCAGAAAAGTAGGATCTCTTTTAATTTTCTTTTAGGATGACTTCTAAGATAGGTTAAGCATGTATGTGTTGTCCTTTTGTACATGCTCTATGTCACAGAAACCATTAAACTTGAAGAGGAGCTGGCAGTTTAACAGAATGTGGCCATGTGCATTCCCTTTTCACTCTTGGGATGACCCCTGGAAGCAGAGGAGGGCAAGGCGGATCTGTTCATAGTTGGGGAACCGCAGGCCCCGGGTGGGCGGGGGGAAGCAGGACAAGCCCTGGGTCTTAGGCTCCTGGTGCAGCGCCCCTCCTCCTGTGCAGCCCGCCGCCTCCTCCTCCTCCGGCCACCACGCTCTAGGTTAATTAGGCAGCAAAGAAGTCTTTGGAGGAGCCGAGAGTGAGAGGAAGTGCCCCGGAGGGACTGGTGTGGGGAGCACACACCAGAATGGCGTCTTTTAATTGATCTTGGATTGCGCCCACAACTGCCAGCTCCCAGGGCACACAGCTGCTACTTCTGAGTCAGCGCCCTTCCGCGAGGCTTGGCCTGCCCGGACTGCAGGCATTTCTGGCTCTTTTCCCCCACCAAGCTCTTTGAGCAGGAAGCGGGTCTGTGCAAAGCAAAAGGTTTCTTCTGCTTTCTTAATTAGCAGAGCAGCTTGCAGCCTGGTGTCCTGGGAATACTGTCCAGGGTCACCTGCACCTCCCCCCTCCCCCACCCCTTCACCCGGTTTATCCCAGAAGCCCCGAGAGACCTAACTCTGCTGATGAAGTTAGACACAGCTCTAAAGATGCTGCAGGAAGCTTTTGAAGTACAAAATACTTGGTGAAGGAGCTTGGAAACTTCTGGGCTACTTATCAGGTTCCCTAGCATGCGCATAGTTCTCACGGCCTGCAGGGTGCCTATGCCCAGCTGAACCACTGAAGAAAGAGGAGGCTTCCGATAGGAAGAATCTCTCTCCTGTCTCCCTGGAGACCTTGGGATTTCAGAAGACGTCACCGGACAGGAAGACAGACCCCGGGTGAGGGGTCCTCCGGCCACTGAACTCACAGAGCCAATGACTTGCTTGCCTCTCCCCGAAGATGTTTAACAAGCATCTTAAAGCCAACAGAACCCTTGGTTCTCTCCCTCTCCCCTCCAACACGTGCCTTCCCTAACCTTGTCCATTTTAATAAATGGCCTCACCGCCCACTCCAGAAATAAATGGTTTTGGCTTAAGCCAAAAATCTAGATTCATCCTCAATTCCTCTCTTTCTCGCAACTCCACTACCAATCCATCGGCAAGATCTTTCAGTTCTACCATCATAAGATAGGTTGAATCTGCCCATTTTGCTTCATCTCCATTGCCAACGTTCCCTTCCAAGCCACCACAGTCCATTCAAATAAGCCAATTAAGTCTGTCTACAGCCACTCTGACAATCCCTTTTCCCATCCCTCTATGATCTGCTTCCACCCACCTCCCCCTCCATGTGCTTCTCTTCCTTCAAGTGCGAACTAAAATATCTCGTGTCCCTGTTTAATCCCCTCAGTACCTGAATCTGCCGTGCTCATATTTATCCATCAGTGTCTATAGTCATGCCTCTTTCGTTAGAATGTGAGTTCTGTGAGGGCAGGCTTTTTGTCTTTTTCTCCACCAGATCCCCACTCTGCCAATGTATTGGTTTCCCAGGACTGCCATAACAAAGTACCACAAAGTAAGTGACTTGAAACAATGGAAACTTATTCTCTCACAGTTCTGGAGGCTGGACATCCAAAATCAAGATCTTATAGGGTCGTGTTCCCTCCAAAGCCCCTAGGAGAGGATCCTTCCTTGTCTCTTCCAGCTTCCAGTAGCCCTGGGCCTGCCTTGGCTCTGGGACCAACACTCCAAGTTCTCCCCCCCCCACACACACATAGTAGTCTTCCCTTTGGGTCTGGCTCTGGGTCTCCTCTTCTGAGGACACCAGTCATATCGGAGTAGGGCAAGTATGACCTGATTATATTTGCAGGGACTCTATTTCCAAATAAGGTCACATTCACAGATACCAGGGGCTAAGATTTCAGCATATCTTTGCGGGGGGGCACAATTCAACCCATAACAGCCCAGCATAGTAGATGCTCAAAAAAAGTTTTGGGAATGAATGAGTATTTTCCACTGGACTCAGTAGAATACAGTAAGCTGATTTCCAGAGCAGCCAACACAAGGGCCTGGCTGCAAGCGAAGGAAGTCTGTAACTCTATAATGCCAAAGCAACGCACTAGAAAGAGAACATTCACATAAACCCGTTGTTGGGTATTACGCCATTTTGAAAATCTTAGAAACTGAATTTAAATTTTTTCTCACTGAATAACATCTTTTGAGATCACAGCTTCATAGTATTTTAGAGTTGGCAGACACTATTAGGTTGTGGGAAGGGGCCCTTGTCCTCAAGCAGGGTGGTAGCTCAGGAGTGGGATTAAGTCCCAAATGGCTCTAAGACAAAGCAGAACATCCTGAGACTGTCATCAAAGTTCCAGAGGGATTCAGAAGCGAGACTGAGTCTCTCTGGCTATGATCCTTAAGGAAACTTCATAGGGGAAGGGAAGTCCCTTTGAGCTTGGTCTGGAGGGAACAAAATATAAGTTTCACAGTGGAAATGCATTCTGAAAAGAAGGAACAGCTTGAGCAAAGGAGAAAGGACTGGCTGTGTTAGTGACGTGGGGAACAGTGGGGGACACGACGAAAAAGCGAGTTGAGACAAGTAGCTCATTCTTCACGGGGACTCTACAGTGGGGTGCCAGCCCTCACCAGGCACCTGTTCCCCAAGGGACCTCTCCCTGGGCCTCTGGGCCTGTTTTCTCATCTCTAAATAAGAGGGTTTTCTAAAGATTTTAAGTGAGGCCTCACGTGGTATAAAGATGCTGCATGGCTAGGCTTCCACGTTGAGCTGCATGGTAAGATTTTATTTTAAGAATGATTTTGGGGCTTTAAAAATGTTTAAAAGTCACTGCTCTCCATAATCAAGTTCTCTCCAACTATGTAATTCTATTTCTTTCTGCTGCAGCCTTGAGAGTTCCTCTGGTTTGTTATTCAAATGAAGCATGACTCATTTAGGATTTACCAGGTCCTATGAATTGTCTATGGCTGTATTAAGTCGTTTGACCTGTTTCCAGTGGAAAATCCATTTTTATTTATATCCCTAGGAGAAAGAGCCCGGTGTGGCTGAAACAGTCCAGAGAAGCAAGTCAGCAGACCTGGCTCTACGCTGGAATAACAAATTATCGTTCATAAATAAGTACAAATAAAACAATGCATATTTGTTGAATAAATGCTAACTAGGGATGCCATCTTGAGCCAGTGCCCTTGCCTCTCTAACCTTGGCTTTTACCATCTCTAAAATCAAGACAACACCTGCCCAGTCTGCCTCAGGCCCTTTTGTGAGGCTCAAATGAGTGAATACACTGGAAAGCTCTTTACAGACTGAAAGGCACTCCACATGTATAATGTACCAGGAGGTGCTGGCTGGGGGGGCAGAGGTCAGGGCTTGAGAGAGTCGTTCTCCGGGGTGACTGTGGAGGGGGTGGTTTGATGCTGAGACCTCAGGAAGTGACTGATATTCTCTGTCAAGCATTTCTCAGCTCGGTCATATTAAAAAAAAAAAAAGGCAAAAAATAAAAAGGAGAAGAAATGCGCGTGCGCCCACTTTAGACGTTTCACCTCGCTCCGGGTCCCAGCTAGCCTTGCAAGCCACCAGGTAACCAAGACTAAGACTTGTCCTAAAAGCCAGGGGACGCCCACTACAAGGAAGTGCGACCAAGACAAACCCACAGGGAAGACAGAAGCAGAGAGTCTTGTCTGGCTTCCAAATATACTTGAGAGCTCAAGATGGGGCTTTAAAAATCACTGTTGAGTTCCTAATTAAAGCCATGTCATTAGGCCGATGAATGAATGGGTACAATTTCTCCTGCAGCTTAAGGAAGCACAGATTCTTCCATTGAATTTATCTGCTGACAATTCCTCTATTTACCAAAACTTAACCAATGACATCTGTCCTTCTGGAGCCCAAGCCACCATCCCCACAATCTCTCTTAACCTGTGTTGTTGGAGCTATTTCTCAGCTATTTCTCAAATATGCTGGATTGAGACACCGGGAGATCGCTGGAATGCCAGAAAGGAGGCCTTTGCCCAAACACATTCTCTGGCTCCCCATCTCATGGCACCCACATGCCTTAGCCTGAAGGTCTCTCCAGTCTCGCCCCTTCCTGAAGGACATCAGTTCTCTCCGCAGAAGCCCTCAGCTGAGGAAAGGAGTTCTTATGTGTCTCTGCTTGTGAGAGCAAATGAGCATGTCCCGTTTGCTCTCTATGCCTCGGGTTCCTGCTGGTCTGCTAAGGAGGTTGAACTGGTCCAGCTGTAAAGCTCCATTCATTTTCTGGGACTAGCCCTAGGATAAGAGGAAAGTTGAGAGGACCTAGCAGTTCTACTTTGAGCAGGTTGATACATCCTGAGTAATGTTTTTTTTGGGTGAAGAATTCTACCGCTAAAAAAAAAAAAAAAGCTTGAAAAACACTGGCCTTGGGGCGCCTGGGTGGCTCAGTGGGTTAAGCCTCTGCCTTCGGCTCGGGTCATGATCTCAGGGTCCTGGGATCGAGCTCAGCATCGGGCTCTCTGCTCAGCGGGGAGCCTGCTTCCCTCCCTCTCTGCCTGCCTCTCTGCCTACTTGTGATCTCTCTCTCTGTCAAAGAAATAAATAAAATCTTTAAAAAAAAAAAGAAAGAAAGAAAAAGAAAAACTCTGGCCTTCACCCGATTCCAAAGCTGCCTGGACACCTTTCCTGCCCCCTGGGCCCTCGAGAAGCTTTTCTATATTCTTGCTACAATGACTTTACTCAAGACCCTCATCCCGACGTGCAATGTTTGGGCTCATCTGCAGAAGAGGACACCCCAACAGGGTCCTGAGGTTGGGGGCTGCCTAGAAGAGGGTCACTCGCAACTCCGGACCCTCCCCACCCCAAAGTGGGGGCAGTGGAAGCGACAGAGAGGAGAGGGAGCTTCCCAGGGCTGGCAGAAAGTGGGGCAAGTCTGAGACAACGCAGACGATCCAGACTGGCTCAGCTCCCCGTCCTAGTGTCTTCCCAGTCCCCACTCCCATCTCCCTTGCCCAGCCTGGGGTGAAGCTGCTGCTGCCCTATTAACAGGATCTGCCACTCTCCTCCGTTTCCTCAGGGACTTGCTCGTCGCTCCGGCTGCCTCTCTTCCTCTTCGTTCTGAGCCTACCTGTTCGTCCCCTGAAGAGACCAACCCTGCCTCTAATTCATCTCTGCCTCTGACCATGGATGACCTTGAGCAGGTCCCTTCTGCTCTCTGGACCTCTGTTTCTGATGTCCTGCCTCATTGGATTTTCCAGAATTCTGGAATTCCAGAATTCCATCCCTTTGCATGGATGCCTTGCTAGGCCTTGCTAGGCTTCATCCTGCCTGTGCCCCAGAGGCACTCTGGGGCCCTCACTGTTGGCCCTCAGGTTCCAGCCCCGGGCCCTGCATTGCCACAGACACCAGCCTAATTTGATGTCCCCAGGCCTCGTCCTAGCAAGGGAGTTGGTAGAAAGCAGGCTTGGTCTTCTGATGTTGTTCACATCCCAGACCGGGGCTCCCCACCTGGGCCGGGCTGTGCAACAGCAGATGCCTTGGGGTCTAGTATCAGTGACTCTTCTGTGGGTGATAGAGGGCCAGCCTGACCTGTTGAGGGCACTGATTCTGGAGTGGGCAGTGCTGAGAGGGGGATGAACAGCTCTCCATGTGGCCAGCATGCCTCAAGAGAGAAGCCTGCAGGGAGGCCCAGGTACCCGTGTGACCTTGGGCAAGTCCTCTTTCCCTCCACCCATCTTCCCTCACTTTCTCTTTGTTGCAAACATTTACTGAGCATTTTCCAATGACCAAACCCTAGCTAGACTTTGAGGCTTTAAAAACATAGTCCTGACTCTAGAGAACTGGGTCTCACTATGGAAGTCTCATAATCTAATCTAATGGTGGAATCTAATAATAATTGTGGAATCAGAATGTGAACGAATAACTGGGCCATTTTCCTCCCTGGGACTCAGTTTCCTCATCTATAAATGAAAGAGTTCTGGCCCCGATACTCTGTGATCCTCTCAATTCAAACATTACTCTTTGGGGGTGCCTGGGTGGCTCAGTCGGCTGGGATTCCGACTCTCTTCGATTTCAGCTCAGGTCACGGTTGCAGGGTCTTGGGACTGAGCCCAGCATTGGGCTCTGTGCTGGGCATGGAGTCTGCTTAATATTCTCTCTCTCCTCTCTCTCTGCCCCTCTCTCACCATGCTCACATGCATACACTCTATCTCTCTGAAAAAAAATAATAAAAGAAACCGCTATTCTGTGATGCTCTTATCACATTAGACCGTCCGTTCTCACCGGGTTGGAGAAGTGGTAGGTCACCATCAGCAGGTAATCCACAGGGAAGAGTGAGTGATAAACGATGACTTGAACTGCATTGAGGTCTTGCTCTCCATATTTCCATACTCCCAGCTACGTCAGCCAGCAAACCATGCTAAAGCTGTCAGAGATTGTTTCCAGCATGTCCAGGGGATCCAAGACAGATCAGATGAAAGACAGATTAGACTGTTGGTGTCTGAGCCAGCATGAGACTTAAGCTCCTTCTGACCGTCAGACCACCTGCAGGCCCACCAGGTCCATCCACCTCCTTCCCTTCCTTGGCTCAGACTTGAGGACTATGAAATACATATCCAGGGTAAGAAGCTGTCAGATGGAAATTGTTCCATAGATGTACAGAACCCCGCATTTGGTGGCCTAGGGTAGTGCTTCGCTAATGTTTTTCCAGCGGATGGCATATCTCAGATGTTAGTTGGAGAATTCCTTCCTTTCACATCCACATCTTTCCTCACACATGCTCTACGCATCAACCATCCTCCCTTTTCTCTCTTCCTCCAGCTGAAACCCAGCAAAGAGCCAAGAAGATACCCAGGTTACTGGATACACCCAAGATGTCTTCCCAAACCAGCAGAGGGCTTTCAGCTTGGGGAGGAACCAGCGGAATAACGACGTCCCCCTAGAAACCGGTGTCTTCTTACCACTTCTAGATTTATGCATCAGTCTCGGTCACTTGCCTTTTCTTTTTTCTTACACTTGTGTCTTCTTGCTATCTTCTAGAATTTTCCGGGCCCTTGCCTTACATTCGCATCATCTGCAGAGGAAGGGCTAGATACTGCACTAACCAGTCCCAGCTCCCCTAAGCCAATTCCCTGGCCAAGGAGGGCAGCCCTTTCAGGTATCCAGAAACGCATTTTGCACTTTCAGGTATCCAATGCACTTTGCACGGCATTGCTCCCCTGGAGCATCAGGCCAGCGACGGGGACGTGACCAGGCAAACCTAAGGGGTAGTAGTGGAGTTACTGCAAGTCTTGTGATGAAAAATGGATCTAGAGTTTTCCACCTCTAAATGTGCAGTGTGGCTGCCGCCCATTCAGTCCAAGCGAGAGCCATTCTAGCTGCTTCCCTGGGAGCTTCCAGAGATGAGAGGGCATATGGCAGCTAGCGGGGAAGAGCTGTCTATCCTGCACAGCAGCTGAGTATCAGCCCTGGACACGAGGAGTTGGTGCTGCCTCTGACAGGCTGATATCAAAGCATCCAGCTTGGGCAACAGAGTATCTCAGGACTATATTCGTCTGGCTTTACGTTTAACTTTGAAAGTAAAATGCTCATCTTCAATGATGCTATTGTTTTACAAGACAGCTTTGGAGTATGTCGAGGATGGTATCTTGCAGTTTCTTCTTGAAATTTCTGGATGAACCCCGAGGCGAATGATGAAGGTTGCACGGAGACACTCTGAGTTGCGGCACGGGTCACCACTGCTGTGAGTGTGACACGTGGAGGAAGCCCAGGCCTGCCCAGGGGGCGGGGGGGGGTGGGGCAGGAAGGCTCGCATTTAGAGACCAAGGGGCCCTAGGCCGTGACACACAGAAGCAGGTGGGGTGAGGACCACAGGGACCGTGTGCCATTCTGGAGGGGACCTGGAAGGTGCCAAAGGCAGACAAAACTCCCGGGAGGAGTGCTGTTCTCTCACCTGGTGGGCTTGCAAATTCTTTCCTTTCGCTGTTTTCTTAAAAAGAACGCTCTTCTGAATTGTCTGCGGTTTAAGTTCAGCTCTAGCCAAGCTGTCTTTGAAAAATAGGACACATTACATAATTATTGAATTATCAAGCTTCATCACCATCAACATCATCATTATCAAAATGCGATCCAGGTGTTCAGCTGAGCAGATCCTGGTGCAAAGTGATTTACATGAATAAACATGCTTCCTTCTCATCTTCAGGAATTTACCTCAGAAGCAAAAAAAAAAAACAAAAACTGGTGTGGATGGAAATGTAAAAAGATAGGCAGACATACGGCATGTGCACAAAATCTGAGAATAGAACATCATGAAGGAATGAAAGGGGAGGGAGCCCAATCCTCAGTCATACCCGTGTCCAGCTGACGCATGCTGACGGCTGTCGGGTTGGGCTGAGAAGGACAGAAGAGTGGACCTGAAGGGCCATTTCAAACTTTTGAGTCAAAATGACCAGACTCGGAGCCCTTGAGGACAGAGATCATGTCTTGTTAATGTCTGAGTCCTCACTATCCGATACAGAGCCCAGCACTTCAACTGTAGTTTGGTTATAAGAGCTATTATTTTATTGTTCTTATAATCTCCGTTATGAATATCCCCGTATCACCTACTAACTATCCCAGCAGCCGAGGCTGCCATAATGAGAGTTGATGCTCACACACTGCTTCTACTTGTTTAAATTCGTGGGAAGTGCACCGTATCACTGTTCTGGAAGCTTTTTTCCACAGAGTTCTGTAAGCTGGGCCCACTAGCTATGAACCCCGTTTATGATGGAGAGATAACAATTACCAATACAAAGAAATAGATGTCATGGAAACATGAAATTTAGTGTTCTGGTCAAATAAATATATGTGTAGGGCAGAATGGGTTTTGTATCCCTCTAACCCTTGGTCCATTCAGGCTGCTCTAACAAAATACCGGGTGGCTTACAAACAGCAGAAATTTATTGCTCACATTCCGGAGGCTGGAAATCCAAGGATCATGGTGCTAGCATGGTCTGGCGATCCACGCATGGTGGGAGGGGCATGGGAGCTCCGAGGGATCCCTCTTTTAAGAAAACTAATCATGAAGGCTCTACCCTCAGGGATTGAATCACCTGTCAAAGCTCCACCTACCTATACATACTCTTTGGGGCTTAGGATTGCAACGTATGAATCTGGGGGGGGGCCACAAACATTCAGACGATAACAAACCCTCACCCCACTCTCCTGCCTTTTCCTGGGGCCTGACAAACCAAAGCTAGGCCAATTCAAGGGGGAGAAAGAGCGGAGATCCATAAGCACATCAATACACAGGGGCTACACCAAGGAGGCCAGCTCGGCCAAGAGCAAGCTCAGCTCACCTGACAGAACTGGTAGCCTGTTTCTCCAGCCCAGGCAGATCAGAACCCAAGGCGACCGAATGCTGCCCTGTCTTAGAGGCTACGGATGCAGAGGGAACCTGGGAGTGGGAGCAGCGGGCTAAGAGTCAGAAGGAGCAGGATTTGGGGAAGAGGTGCTGAAAAGAGAGAAGGTCAAGTGGGAGGGACCCCCAGTCTCCCTCGGCCTAGCTCCAAGGACCAAGGGCCAAGGGCTACCCAGGGACTACCCCCTGGAGTAAAACGGCCACTTCTGATCCCAACCTCACAGCTTCTGACTGGTTTAGAAGAGACAACTCACATTTGAAGGGCTGTTTTGGACATTCTTTGAACTCCGTGGTACATAGATAAGCTAAGAGTAAAACTCTAGAACTGAAAACTGCTCTTCCCTTCCACTCTTCAGGGAAAAGTTCCAATTTTTTGTTTTTTTAAGATTTTATTTATTTAGTTGAGAAAGAGAAAGAGAGAAAGCGGGAGAGAGAGGGAGAGAGAATCAAGCAGACACTGCGTTGAGTACAGAGCCCAATGCAGGGCTCCATCCCACAACCCTGAGATCATGACCTGAGCCAAAATCAAAGAGTCGGACGCTTAACGGACTGAGCCACCCAGGTGCTCCTCTGGGTTTGTTTTAGATGCATTTCCCCCCTAGCCCTCATACAATAAAAGGAATCATATTGTTATCGGTTTTCTAAAGGCAGTACCCAACTTCCTTTACTCTTCCTGTGTCTAACGGGGGCCAGCCAGTCTCAGGGACCTCACCACACAAGCAGCGTGGAACTTCCAAATGGACAGCCCTGGGTGCTGGCTGGGCAGGACAGCTCCGGGGAAATGCAAAGCATCCCGGGCATCAGCCCAGAATTTACTCCCACCCTCTTGTCTGCCCACAGAACAGCGCCCCCAGGTCTCAGCCTTCTCCACTTGGAGCTGAAGGCACCCTGAGACCTCTCCTGGAGATTCACCCTGTTGGTCCAAGTGGAAAGAGGGAAGAGGCCCAGGTCAGAGGGAATGCCTACTGAGTCATCACGCAGGAGGAAAGAGCAGAATCTGAACAGCTGCCTCTGCTAGAAAGGTCCAGACAAAAGGCGTTTCCAGACCCTTGAGTTAGGTAGACGAGCAAGCAAGAGGAGGGCCCATGCCAGCAGAGATAAAACTCCTGGAAAGTCTGCTTCCTGAACCCTGGGGCAGACTCCAGGGCTGGCTGGAGGGGCCAGGCTAGGGGTGCTGTCCCTTCCGTTTAGCCAGACACCCTCAGTGGAGGCAGGATAAGAAGGAGGGATGAGAACAGAGATGAAGGATTAAAATAGGTTTGGGGGGGCTGCTCTAGCCTGA
>JAPYYM010000284.1:0-14890 GCA_028534135.1 Potos flavus
TGCATCTCCTTTACTGATTCATGGATCAAAATCCATGCCCTCCATGAATTTATTTTAAACAAATACAAGTTTCAGGAAAGTTGCAAATACAGAATGAAGAATTTTTTTTTTTTTGTCCTGAGCAATCTGAGAATTGTCAGGGCTGGCCAGATGCCCCTAGTTTCCTGACTAGTTTGGTGGTATTTTCCTACAAACAAGGATGTGACCTATATAACTACAAGACGACTACCAAAATTAGGAAATTAACACTGGTAGATTACTATCATCCATTCTCAAGCTTCGACAAAATTTTACCAATTGTCCCAATAATGTTCTTTGTGACGAAAGCCTTCCCTACCCCCTTGGAATCACACACTGCACAGGGTTCTGATGTCTCTTTAGCCTCCTTCAGTATGAAATGGCTCTTCGGTCTCCCTTGACTTTCATGACCTTGGCACTTCTGAGGACTATAGGCCAGTTATTCTGAAGAACGTCACTCGGTTTGAGTATGTCTGGTTTCTCCTCGTGAGTAGCTTCAGGTTTGCATTTTGGGTAGGAATATCAGATTTGATACCGTGTTCTTCTCCTTGCTTCCTAGCAAGTGGCACAAGACTTGGGAGTTTCTGATGATGTTAACTGTGTTCACTTGAATAAGATGGCACCTGCTAGACTTTTCCACTGTAAAGCTATTCTTTTCATCTTTGTATTTAATAAGTATTCAGAGGGAATGTAATTGAAACTATGGAAATATCCCATTCCTCTAGAAACTTTTCAGTGTATTTATGTGTATATATGTGGACTCACTGTTTTCCATTTTATCCTTGGGTTATAATCCACTGGTACCATCTTCATTTACATTGATGCTCAAATTGTGGCCTGTTTGGCTAGAGGGTGGAAGGGGTAGGGAGTATGCAAGGTGAATTCTGGGTCCTTTTGTCCCACCATTCTTTGAACAAGTCCTTGCTTTCCAACCTCAACTTGTTCTAGCCCCACCTGGTATATTTTTGCTTGTATTCAACAGTGGCTCCAAAGAGCACTGGGTCCTCTCAGTGTAGAGTAGTATTTAGAAGCCAAGAACTAGTTCTGGGTATGCTTACTGCTGTTGGGGCATCACTGCTCCAGGCTCCCTCAGGCGCAGAGCTGGAAGATACATGTTTGAATGCGTATGTACACACACTCTTTTACCTTGGTATTTCTGTATCTATTCATACATCTTGAAAACTTTGAGTTCACAGAGATAACCTCTGGTTTTACTCCACCACCATAAGGTTCCTTCCAGTTTTCTCCCTTTCCATGTTGTAACTCCCATCAACAACAGTGAGAAACTGAGCTTCTAGGAGGGACAAAACAGAAGAGACACTGCAGCTTCTCCATCATGGACGTCTATCTATGTATCTCATCAAATGTCTAAATTGTCCAAGAAGGGAAGGGAAGGGACAGGAAAGAAACAGGGAAAGTGCTCCAATGAATTTCTGAGGATAATGTAATGTTAAAGAAAGTCTGGTCTGCAACAACATGTGACTGAGCCCCCAAAATTTGTACCCACAGGATGAGCAAAGCCTCTAATCCAATACCTACTTCAAAGATGCCATAGATGATCAAGAATCAGGGAAGCACTAAGGATCAAGGAAGAGGGAGGGCCGGGCTTCTAGACTGGTTAGCTTGGGAACGTGCTGCCTGCGCGCCAGAGCTCTCACTGACACACAGCCTGAACGCCCAGTACCTCTTGTCTGCACCATCACGCTAACTGCGAGTGGAGCCCCTTCTATACCCAACTTGACTCTCCATAATCCATTCACCATGGCAACAGAGCGATCCTTTACAACATGAATCAGATCTTGTCCTTTTCTACTGAAAACTCTGAGATGGTTTCCCATCTTAATCAGAAAGGTTGTAACATCCTATTCTACAGTCCTATGTGATCTGTCCCTTCTCTCCTCCCTGTCCTCACCTCCTACCATCCTCCACTCACTGAGTTTCTTCCACACACGCCTCCCAGCAGCTCCTCAGATGCCCAACATGCTCAGACCTCAAGGGGTTGGCTGTTTCCTCTACCTGGAAAATCCCTCCCCAGAATCCAGGCCTATAGACCTAAAGGTCTATTCCTTTAATTTGGGTCTCTACTCAACTATCACCTTATCAGAAAGGCCTTCCCTAACCAAACAATCTAAAATAGAAACACACACACACACACACACACACACACACACACACACACACATACACACAGACCCACTCCTGTGCCTTGAGGTTGCTTTTTCTTCTTAGTACTTAACATCGCTCACATATTATGTAATTATTGTTTGTTTGCATGTCTTCCTCCACCTCAAGCTATAATATTGTAGGCTCCATGAATGTAACTGGCTGAACTGTGTCCCCCAAAAAGCTATGTTGAAGTCTTGACCCCAGGATCTATGAGGATGACCTCATTTGGAAACATACAGGTCTCTGTATGTGTAATTAGTTAAGTTACAATGAGTCCATACTAGATCAAGGTGGGGCCTAAATCCAATGACCTATGTCCTGATAAGGGGGAGCGGAGGAGCGACTCAGTCAGTTAAGTGTCTGCCTTCGGCTCAGGTCATGATCTCAGGGTCCTGGGATCGAGTCCTGCATCAGGTTTCCTGCTCGGCGGGGAGTCTGCTTCTCTCTCTCCCTCTGCCCCTCCCCTACTCATGCTCTCTCTCTCTCTCTCTCTCAAATAAATAAATTAAAAAAAAAGAAAAGATGAGGAAGGGACATACAAAGACACACAGATATACAGGGAAGAAGACCATGTGGAAACAGAGACAGAGATTAAAGTGGCTTATGGAGCCAAAGAATGCCAAGGATTGCCTACAACCACCAGAAACTAGGATGGGCAGGGAAGGGTTTTATCCTAGAGCCTTCAGAGAGAGCAAGGCCCTGCTGACACCCTGATTTCAGACTTCTAGCCTCCAGAACTATGCGAGAATAAATTTCTCTTTGTGGTAATTTGTTAAGACAACTCTAGGAAACTAGTATGACTGTATTTGATCATCACTGCGTCTCCAACTGCTTAGAACAGTGCCTGGTACATACGAGGCACTAAGAAAATAATTGCTACATGAAGAAGTGAACAACTTTCAAAACTATCCTGTCACTTGTCAATTTCATCAACTTCTCCAGGACCACTGCTAACGTATGTGGGGCCTACATCTTGTATTCGTGCAAAACAGAAAGAGGTGTCCTTCTTCAAGACATTTCTTTTTGTTGAAAAGTTTCCATAACATACTGACTTTATCAGGACAAGACCTAATACAAATAAGACATGTAGTATGATTAATAATTAAGATACACATGATAAGGGTAATAAATAGTCAGTGTGACTGGTATTCCATGAGATGTGGGGCTCTTGTTCACTGTAAAGCCCAAACAGCCGTACACAGTGGCCCTGATCTAGGACAATCACTCTTCTGTCAGTTACTTAGGGAGGAAGTAGAATTCAAATAGAAGATATGGGGCAAAGGAGGGACACCAAGAAGCAGCACCCTCTCTTTTCTTTTATCGGGGAGACAAAATAAACATGAGATAAACTAAGAATAATATTAAAGCAACATGCTGTGGGATTAAACACTTGGTACAGTTTGCAAAATAAATGCACAGGTGAATGAGAATAAAAGGATCAGATGATGGCATCATTGTCCTGGGGTCAGAAGAAGAAAAAACTACTATTCATCAGTGTCCGCTATGTGTCAGACAAACCTGATTCCATTCAAGGATCATGGAGCTCAACAAGCTAAAGGTTTACAACACTGGCACCAGTGTTCCTGCCAGTGAAAAGCAGTAAGGCTTAGTAACCTGGCCCAAATCAGGTAGCTAGGAAGTAGCAACACTGAGATATGAATCTGGATCCAAATGGCTACAAAGCCTGCACTTGTCATGCATCAAGCCGCCATCTTTGAGCAAGTTTTAAGGAAATTACGAACAAACAAAATCAGTGAAATGGGAGTTTTTCCAAATTAAGTCTACACAACTTTCAGTTCTGAATAAGAATAATACATTCACAAATGAATTGATAAAGAACCTGTGGTGTGTGTGTGTGTGTGTGTGTGTGTGTGTGTAATGGAATATTACTCAGCCATCAAAAATTGAAATCTTGTCATTTGCAACGATGTGGATGGAACTAGACAGTATTATGCTAAGCGAAATAAGTCAATCAGAGAAAGACAATTATCATATGATTTCACTTATATGTGGAAGTTAAGTAACAAGACAGAGGTTAATAGGAGAAAGGGAGAGAAGAATAAAATAAAATGAAATCAGAGAGGGAGACAAACCAGAAGAGACTCTTAACTGTAGGAAACAAACTAAGGGTTGCTGAGGGGAAAAGGGTAGAGGGATGGGGTAATTGGCTGATGGGCATGAAGAAGGGCATTCGATGGAATGAGCACTGGGTGTTACATACAAGTGATGAATCACTAAATTCTACCTCTGAAATTAATAATACACTGTATGTTAATTAATTGAATTTAAATTAATAAATACATACATATGTGGGAAAAATAAATAAGAATAATAGTGCATAGATAGGCTTTTCTGTGTACTAATTACCTTCATATACTATATTTAAGTAAATTTGCAAATTAGTTTTTACCCGATAGCCAGTATGAAGACAGGCCAGCTATTTGCAAAGAGATGGGTTCACGGCAAGACTTAATACACACCATTGTAAATAATAAAATTTAAGAGAAATTTTGGCATTTACTACCAGTTGGTTCACTCAAAACCACTCCAGTCTCCACCAAACACGTTGTCCTCTGCAATAGAGAGTTAAAGCAAAGGACAATTCCCATATCCCCTTGTCATGAAGGTTCTGCCAGTGGTTGACTTCCGCCCACGGTCACATCCGTGGGACCCAGAAGTGATGATGAATATCCTGAGGCAGCAGTCTCGGCTCTTCTAGCAGCATGGTCACAGTGTCTAGCCTTCCTGAAACTGCTTGGGCATGATACACTCTGTCCAATGCGTGGGTCTGCAAGGTTCAAGCAGCAGAGGGAAGTGGCATGCTGCACTGCCCTTTCTGCACAGTGAGGCTGGACATTGCTCCTAGCTACGTGACTTCTGGGTGTGAAGCGTCCAAGTTTGGTTCTCTGGACCTCATCGGAATTTCACAGCAAACTAACATCCTCTAAGAAATCTTTCTTAATGAGCCGGAGTACACTGTGTTGCCTCCATCTAAGAAAATGTATCTATATTTAAAATTCTTCCACTTACATACTTGGATAAATGAAAGGAGAATGGCTCTGAACTTCACTGGGAATTTCTGTAAGCCTAGAAAACCACTCGTCTCCTTGTCTGGCCGCCTTATCCTGCAACTCTCACCCCAAGAGACCAGCAATAACATCCATGAGCAAAATAAACTCATCTGGCATGCACAGTCTTTCCCATTTTTGCAGAAGTGACTCTGTGCACGTCTTTACGAATAAGCCATTGATTCTGTCCCTAAGAAAGGAACACAAGAATGTGGCTGTAGAGGAAGAGAATGGATCCCAAAGCCATAATTCTTTACCTGGTCGTATTACCAGGCGACCTTGGGCAAGTCATTTAGCAAACTAATGCTTCCAAGGAACTCCCCTTGTCTTATTTCCGAAAGACATAAATGAAAGATCTTCTATTATTGAATCATGCAGGCCAATGAGAAGTATTATTTGTAGCCTTCTCTCAGTTATCTGACCATATCCACTGGTGTCAGAGATAAGACTCGTTTCTGGCAGACCACCAGCGGTATTTTCCCCTGAATGGCAAATGTGTGTTAGCTTGCCCCTGGACAAAGTGAATGTGAGCTAGAAATTTTAGGAGGTTCAGCGTTAGCTGCTAATAAACATCTCCCGTTGTGGGGCAAGGAGGAAAACGAAGATTTAGCCATAGTCCCTCATGCAAACAGACATGAAAGGCAGCAGGGGCGAGAGACGCTTAAATCCCAAACATAGGCTGGACTATTCAGAGGAATGCATCTTAAGTTAACGCTGTAATAAATTTTAAAAATTTATTTTCATTGCACAGCTTCAGAAGCTTTTACCCTGGGAATAAAATCTTTATCCTGGAGACACTAAAATCACTTATATTCCTGTATAAATCACGAAAATCCAATAAATCTAGTCTTATATATAATGTGTCTATTTGGGGAAGCAGGAAAGGAGTAGGAAGTACAAAATACCACAGAATGGGAAGTCTCTACATTTGGCCACTGTAGGCAAACTTATTTGGTACAAAAAGTACTTTTCTCTTTTATTGGAAATTACTGGAACATATGATAAACTCAACAGAAAACAATAATCAAATGTTCATACTTAGATGCTAAAAATACACCAGGGTGATTGTGATTTTTTATATCTCTAATTTCAGCACTAATGATGATGATTATTAAAATATATGTATAAAGAAATCAAACCTCAGGCTTTGAAGGAGAAGAGAGCAAAGATCTAACTAAATACTTCCTGCTGTAAGAGTAATTCCATTCTCAAAATTAATCAGACCATCCAGACACAGCATTTTAATTAGGTAAAACCTACAGCCATGTTGAATAACGAAAGGAAAGGCATAGATCAAGGGGTAGACCAGATCCCCATACATGGTTCCATTTTCCCAAAGTTCTGTTACTACTGATGAGAGTCAAGGGGGTCAACGCAAGAAACCTGGAAGTACATCAGGGGCCACATCACCTAAAAGCAGTGGTTCTCAAAATGTGGTCCCAGACCAGCAGCATCAACACCTCCTGGGAATTTCTTAGAGACATACATCCTCAGGCTTTACACCTATGGGATCAGAAACTCTGAGGACCCAGCAGTCTATGTTTAACAAGCCCACCGGGTGATTCTAAGGCACCCTATAGCTTGAGAACCACAGCCCAAGAGCTTCAAACAGGGCGCATAAAGCAAAATTCTATCCTTTTGCTAACTCCTTAGAAATGAGTCTGAAAAATCCACAGGATGAATGGTGGGGAAAATCCACACTGCTTAGTTAGTGTTAGGAGAATTTTCTGGTAATATTTGTCACCTGGTCCTTCCATCTGGTCTAGTTATTTATTGATGTAGAACCGTCAGCAACTATCTCCAACTTTCCTTGACTTTCCACGTCAGGTCTCAAATTACATTTTGTTTTGCTGTGTTCTATTTACTCCAAAGCTTTCCATGGTGAAGGAGTGAAAGGCCAGGTTTTTCTCTTCTTTTCCTTCCTTGCAATGGAGTTAAAATCTTTGTTCAGTCAAAATATCCCTCGCCCTGCCCAGCATAGACCCCAGCCCTTCCTGGCCAACCCTGCCTCATCTTCTGGACAATCTCCCCAGCTGAATGACTGCAGGTCCCACTCCACAGGAAAACATTGGGAAAATGCAATTTTTTCTTTCTAAAATCTAAAACACTAATTTTTTTAGATCCTAAGGACACAGACATGTCTGTGGTTGGATTATTATGTGTGATTGTAAGCAATTTTATCATTGCCATTATTTAACATTTACTGGGGGTCAAAGTCATGACTGACCTAAATTGAGTGTAATAGATTCAACCCTTTCTCTGCTCACACTTCTGAGTACATTTTATAGCGCTTTAACTCACTTGATGACATCTTGCTATTTTATCTAATATGCATGTATATTTCTCCATGATTCTATTTTAAGTCCCTTGAGGGTGGCAGCCACGCCTCCTACTTCTCATGAAGTAGAAGAGCACTTGCAATGAGATTCAAAAAAATATTCACTGTGTGTATTTAATCAAGTGTCCCCTCCCCCCACCGCCAGTCCCAGGAATAAGCCGCTGAAACTCTCCTTTGGTGATTTACCACTTGGAGCTCAATTTTCGATGATTGTAGGGGAAAAAAAATAGAACACCCTTGGCTTAAGCTAACCCTAAAGGAGCAACTGACAGATGAAGCTCTATCCACTCCCAAATACGCCGACGATCGGGTGTGATATAAACAGCGCATTACGATGCACCAGGGGGCCTGGTTAACATGCCGGGACACGGTCACCATCTCGAAACCAGCCCCGTAGCTTTGCTTTCAAGCACTGATGGCAGCCCAAGGCAGCAGACTGTACAATAAATGACTGCCAAATGTCCCTGCCAGAAAATTTCTCCAATGCTACAAATAGGCTGAAGGTTGTCACAGAAAGAGGAAAGGAGAGGACAATTTAGCCAGCGCCATATATAGGAAAGAAATATATTGGCCTTGTTCCATAAATGATGAGTGAAATACTAGCCGGACCAGTTAATTTATCACGGGAAAATAAAACAATCTGCCACTGTAACCCAGAGAAGAGGAAAATAAGGATGAAAGATGAAAAAGCTCCATTCGTTTCAAAGAAAAGACACAGTGACAAAGAATCTAGAGCAGGGTTGACTATTAATTCAAGACCCCTGGGGACCCTGGCAGAAGCACGCGCATGTCAGTTCGCCACGGTTTGGCTGCAGGATGCCCTCTGTCCACTGCGAGCGCCCTGCCCCACACCCCCTGTCTGATGGAAGTCCACTCTTCCTTCAGGATTTACCTCCGGGCTTTCGAAACGCTGCTGGGCAAAATGAATCCCCTCCCCCTCCCTGCTCCCACTGCCCTCCTGGTGTCGCATTGCGATTCTGGATCCCATAGCAATCGGTGATGCCGGAAGGCTGGAGACCACAGCTCAGTCCCTTTTGTTTCCCTCACAGGACCTGATAAAAGGCCTGGCGCACCTGGAAAGTCAATGCTTGAAAAATCTCTTGAATTTTTGGACAGAATGATAGACAGTACTTCAATTCCCAGTGGTGGGAACTTTATTTGATGTGTATTACAGGTAAAGTATTTATTGAACGACTCCGTGCAGGACTATGTTGGTGCTTTACCGACTGTGGTCTTTAATCCTTCACATCCGTCCTACAAGGAAAGTGGTGCTCGGGAAGAGGAAACCAGGACACTGAGACCCAAACCAAGCCAGACAGCGGGGCGTATTTTGCATCTCGGTTCCACTGCATGATCATGCGTGCCCCAGGCCACTGACACAACCTCTGTGGGCCTCCAAGTCCTCCTCCATAAAACTGGGATGACTACGTTACAGTGCTCTGGCCCACTTCACAAGGGCATCAGGAAAACCAACGAAATCCCACCATTTATTGAAGGGAAAACAGTGAAGAAGATAAACTAAAATGGGAAAAAGTATGCATTTAACATAGTTCTTTTCCTAAAGTTTCGGAAATGACACCTCACTTGTATCTCCTGAAGGGCTAGTTCTCAGTAGAAGCTAGACCTTAGAGCTGCAGCTGCCTCTGTGAAGACACAGCTTTAAAACGGGCAGATTTTGGGGCATCTGGGTGGCTCAGTGGGTTAAAGCCTCTGCCTTCAGCTCAGGTCATGATCTCAGGGTCCTGGGATCAAGCCCCGCATGGGGCTCTCTGCTCAACAGGGAGCCTGCTTCCCCCTCTCTCTCTGCCTGCCTCTCTGCCTATTTGTGATCTCTCTCTGTCAAATAAATAAATAAAATCTTAAAAAATAATAAAATAAAATGGGCAGATTTTTAGACCAAATATTTAAACATTTTATCGCTCTTGTAAAAGTCTGCTCTGGATCCCAAATTCAGGAAAAATGCAGAGAATGTTAGGTCACTGAATTTGCAATGCCATATTCATGACCATTCCCTAAATGTTTCCCATCTAACTAGACCCCAGATCACACCACCCAGGTAACTGCATGAAAAATGACAGTGGGGAGCTAGCTGTTAACAGACATTACTGGCAAAACTGAAGCACCACAGGAAGTAGGAATAGGGTGGTAGAAAAGCTGCTGTGACCCAATACCAGCCAATACCAGTGGTCACATGACATCACTTCAGCTTGCATGATGCTAGAGAAACCCTGGAAAACAAATGATTACTAAGTTGCTAAAATGAGCCATGAACTGTTTCATGTTTTAGGCAAGGTATGTGTATTTTTAAAAAATCGCCACACTGTGGCACATGGACTTGGAGGCCAAGGTATATAAGACCAGAGTGAAGGGGTAAAGAACAGCTCTCTGGCTACTGCACCAGTCCAGGTACAGAAGGATGGTGCCCAAAGACTATAAAACGATGAACATCTTCCCAGTCATGTCATGAGACTGGTATAATCTTGATACCAAGAATGGAAAAAGTTAGTATGAAAATATAAAATTATAGTTAATTTCACTTATTAATACAGATGAAAAATGCTTTAAAAAATTAGTAAAACTCCAGCACAGTATTAAAAATAATAATTTATCCTAGGAAAGAGAACAGTAATTTAATTTTAAAACCCTTATTGATTAGGGTTTAAAACATATGTAGACACAAAAGAATAACAATAGCTATATATAAGTGGTATATATAATAAATATATTTATGTATATGTATATATACATATATATGTATATATACACAGTGTGGTATAATACTGTTTGAATTAAGACTGTTAAAAGTGCATTGTATAAACCCTAGAGCAACCAGCAAGGAAAATAAAACAAAGTGGGATAATAATAATCCAAGAGAAGAGGTCAAATAGAATACTAAAAATAGTACTCAATTCTAAAGGAAGACAGAGATAAAAAAGAAAAAATTACATATGGGAAAAATAGAAAACAATAGCATGACAGTAGACTTATACTCAAACATATTAGTAACTGCACTGAATATAAGTGAATTAAAGAGTCCAGTTAAAGACGGAGATTATCAGCCTGGATAAAAAAGCAATATCAAACTATAGCATGTTCCCAGGAAACCCACTTGAAACATAAAGACATAGATAGGTTAAAATGAATGAAAAAAAGCTATATCATGCTAACACTAATCATAAGAAAGCTGAAGTAACTATATTTCTACCAACAAAGTAGACTTCAGGGAAAAAAAGAGTATTGACATAAATAAAGGGGAATATTTTATAATGATAAAGTGGGTATGTAGACAATCCTAAATGTGTATGCTTCTGATAGAGCATGAAAATACCTGAAGTATCAAAATGGTTAAATAATAGAGTATTGAAATATATTATTTGATATAACTGAGAAGAGAAACATATATCTATTAAAGAAATTGAATTTGCGATTTAAAACCTACTTTCAAGAACTCCAAGGTAAAGCGGCTTTACTATTAAATATTATCAAACATTTAAGGAAGAAAAAATAGCAGTTTTACACAAACTTTCAAGAGAAAGGAATACTTCTCAAATGATTTTACGAGGGCAGCATAAGATTGATCTAAAATACAGAGCAATTTCTCCATTAACACTTAACCAAATAGTAAGTAAATCAAATCCAGCAATTTGTAAAAAGTATTATGTTTCATGATCAACTATGGTCTATGCAGGAAAAAACGTTACTTAACATTTGAAAGTCATCAGTGTAATTAACCACATTAACACAATAAAGGAAGAAAACAGATCAAATGGACTTCATCAAAATTAGAAACTTTAACTCTTCAAAAGACACCATTATGAAAATGAGCAGGAGAAATGTTCTGATGCAGTCAGCGGCTGCCTCGGCATGCGTGGGAAGATGGCTGAGCAAGTGCCCACATCAGTGCTGTTGCTGGGTCTGGGTAGCATCTGTCAATCACCCATTGCAGAAGCAATTTTCAGAAAACGTGTAACTGATCAAAATGTTTTCGATAAATGTAAGGTAGACAGAGCCACAACATCCATGCATGAAATAGAAAACCCTCCTGATTATCAAAGGCATGATTGCAGAAGGCGCATGGTACTTCTATGAATCACATTGTCCAGGCAGGTTACCAAGAAGACTTTGCTACATTTGATTATATACTATGTATGGATGAAAGCAATCTGAGAGATTTGAATAGAAAAAGGAAGCAAGTCAAAAATGGCAAAGCTAAAATTGAACCACTTGGAAGCTATTATCCCTGAAAACAACTTATCATTGAAGATCCCTGTTATGAGAGTGACTCCAACTTCAAGACTCTCTACCAGCAGTGTGTGAGGTGCTGTAGAGTGTTCCTGGAGAAGGTATGCTGACACTGCCACCATTCCTTGATGCAGCCAATGGGGCTAGTCCCCCCAGACTCTGCATCTCTCACTCCATGTGTCAAAGTGCAAGAACATTCCATACCTCAAGCCCGCAGCTGTTTCTTTGGTTGACTTGCTCTTTCTTATCTTAAAAAATAATTAAAGATGAAACTCAGGTGCTGTGTTTTGCAAAAGAATAAATAAAAATGTTTGATCTAGACGGTTTACGGGGTACATAAAGTCTTCTTAGACTAGTTGAACCTCCTACTTTGCTCCAGTTACAAAAAATGTGGAACAAACAAAATAGAACAGGATGAAATGAGCATTAAGACCCAGATCAACATCTGAGCCCACTGAAGCTTATAAGTTTTATGCTCTACCTGTTCCCGAAGTTTATGGACAACTTGATAAGGACGAATGCCCCTTGGTGCCCTGTACTACCTCCTTATACCAGGGCCTTTTACCATCCATGGGAGCTCATGACCTAGATGAAAAGTGTTAATTCACACATATTCATAGTGCATACTTGCATCTGTGAAATTAATCTTAGCACCTTTAATACTCCCTAGTTTTTATTTATTTAGTTTACTTTATAAGGAAGTAGGCTTATTTGCTCCCATTGGAACCACTTTGCCCCTGGGATTTAATCACATCCAGAAAAGATACTTGTATGCTGGTTTATCTCCTGGTCAGTTTGCAGAACGTGTCTCCTTTTACATGTATATATAACCCAAATGTCAAAAATAAATGAGCTTAGGAGGGGAAAATAATTAAAAAGTTAGCAAAAGTTCTTTTATATTGGAATACTTAAATATTGATATGTGAATAAGCACTCATCAGTGCTTAATTTATAGTCACATATAGGTCATATCTGTGTACTGTGAGTTAATTATCTAAAATTCATATGGATACATGTCAGAAAAGATTGTTTTCAAATAAACTGGAGAAATTACAAACATACAATTTTTAAAAAAGGAAATGAACAGGAAAGTCCTCCAAGTAGGAGAAAATATAGTAGGAGTAATAATATATACCTGACAAAAGACTTGAATCCAAAGTATATAAATAGCTCCCCTACAACTTAATAGTTAAAAGACAATCCAACAACAACAACAAAAAATGGGCAAAAGATCTGAACAGAAACTTCACAAAGGAAAAATACATAAATGATTAGTAAACACATGAAAAAGTACTCAACCACTAGTCTTCCATACATAGCCACTAGAATGGCTAAAACAAAAAGGACAGACAACATTTAATGTTGATAATGATATAGAACAATGAGGATTCTCCAACAGTGTGGGTAGCAATATAAAGTGGTACAATTTTGGAAGTTTCTCATAAAGTTAAACGTACGCTTACACTACAATCTAGTAATTACACTTTCAGATATGAACCCAAGCAAAATGAAAACACAGAAAGACTTATGGCAAGAATGTTCATAAAAGCTTAAGTCATATTAGTAAAAAACTAGAAACAACCCCAATGTCCATTAAGAGAAAAATGAATAAACACATTATAGTACGTTTCTATAATGAAATAAGTAATGAACTCAGTAATAAGAAAGAAATAAACTGCTGATACCTATGACAACATGGATGAACTTTAATGACATGCTGAATAGAGGATAACAGACAGAAGAGAATGTCCACAGTATAATTCCATTTTTCTAGAGTTTCTAGAATAGGCGATATTTACCTATATGGATAGAAATCAGACCGATAATCGTCTGGCCATGGAATGGGGGAGAATTAACTGCAAAGGATACTCTGGATAGAAGAGACTCTACAGCTTTACAGGGTGTAAATTACATGGATATACACATTTCTCAAAACTCATCAAACTGTACATTTCAAATTTGTGCATTTCACTGTGTGTAGATTATATGGCACTATAAAACAGAATTTTAGTTGTGACTTTAATTTACCATTTCAATGTGTTAAATGAAATATATATAAGTAGGGCGCCTGGGTGGCTCAGTGGGTTAAAGCCTCTGCCTTCGGCTCAGGTCATGATCTCAGGGTCCTGGGATCGAGCCCCGCATCGGGCTCTCTGCTCAGCAGGGAGCCTGCTTCCCCCCCCTCTCTCCGCCTGCCTCTCTGCCTGCTTGTGATCTCTCTCTCTGTCAAATAAATAAATAAAATCTTTAAAAAAAAAATTAAAAATGCTGAACAGAACACCCAAAGGAAAAGAACACAAACTGCATTCAGTGTGGAGAGAGAATACGTTCTCAGGTGGGATTCTCAGCAAACAGGAGATTTGTCTGAAATCAAGAGGATACAGTGTCCTTTTTTAATCTTTTTTTTTAGTGGGGTAAAATGTATAACATAAAATTGACCATTTTATCCATTTTTAAGTGTAAGTTCAGTGGCATTAAGTACATTCACATTGTTATGTAACGATCACCACCATCTGTCTCCAAACTTTTCATCTTCCCAAATTGAAACTCTGTATCCGTTAAACACAAACTCCCTATCCCCCCTCTCTCCAGCCCCTGGGGAACCCTGGGAACCACCATTCCACTCCTGTCTCCATGAATCTGACTATTCTAGTTACCTCATAAAAGCGGAATTGTCATTTTTTTTTAAAGTGTCATTTTTTTTTTCAAGATTTTATTTATTTATTTGACAGAGAGAGAGAGATCACAAGTAGGCTGAGAGCAGGCAGAGAGAGAGGGGGAAGCAGGCTCCCAGCTGAGCAGAGAGCCCGATGTGGGACTCGATCCCAGGACCCTGAGATCATGACCTGAGCTGAAGGCAGAGGCTTTAACCCACAGAGCTACCCAGGCGCCCCAAGAGTGTCATTTTTAAGGAATTCCACATACTCCGTGTTATTGGTTAAAAATTTTACAAAGCACATGAAAAGCTTCGTGAAGGGGGATTGATTTGTGCCCGATGAATGCTAATACAGACAATGCTGTATTGTGTACGCTCAGTCCCGAATTTCATAGGGACTTT
>JAPYYM010002840.1:0-11819 GCA_028534135.1 Potos flavus
CTTCCTTCCTAGTTTCCTTCCTTCCTTGTTTCCTTCCTTCCTTCCTTCCCTCCCTCCCACCTTCCTTCCTTGCTCCCTCCCTCCCTTCTTCCCTTCCTCCCTCCTTCCCTTCCTTTCCCTCTGAGCGGGAAGTCTGGCAGTAGGAATCGGGGTTGGTATGATGGCTTAGGGCGCTCTCAGGCCACAGGTGCTGACTGGCTTTCCATCCTTACTTAGCATTTGGCTGAGTGCCTTGTGGCCCCAAGGTGACTGTTCCATCTCCAGATTGTGTCTGGTTTCTAAGGCAAGAAAGGGGAGGATAAAGAGGAAGGCTGTATCAGCTGAAGCTGTTCTCCCCTAAAGTGCTTCCCTGAAACTTCCTGCATAAGCCCCAGTTGTATCTCTTTGGCTAGAACTATATCAAATGGCCAGTGGAATGGGCCAAATGTAGCCAGAAATGGATTTTTTTAAGCCACGAATGTGGCTGCTTCAAACACAAATGGGATTCTGTTAGCAAGGAAGAAGAATATTGGGTATCAAAGAGACTCAAGGTCCCTCTACAGTAGATTCTACACCAAGAATCACTTTACACTGGGGCGCCTCGGTGGGGGCTTCCGACTTTGACTCGGAGGCTCAGGTCACGAGCCCAGAGCCCTGAGATCGAACCAGTGTGGAGCCCCGAGTTCAGTGGGCAGTCTGCTTCTCCTTCTGCCCCCCACCCCCATGCTCGCTCGCTCTCTCTTTCAAATAAACAAATAAATAAAATCTTAAAAAAAAAGAGAGATTGAGAGACACTTTACACCAATTCATGGATCCCACCATCAAGCTCCCAGTCCTTTCAGTCTTCCTCATTTGTCTTTACTGTTAAGTTGTAAACTAGACCAGATTTCTCAACACGGCATCATCAATGTCATTTGTGGAGTCACTGGGTATTCGAAGGTCTCCTCTTTCAACCCTCTGAGCAGCAGGTGGTGAAATGGAGGCCCAGAGATACTAGCTGACTTGCCCAACATTGCACAATTAGGAAGAGGTATTTCTAAGATTAGAACCCATGGAAAGGCTGCCAGGTATACTCTTTCAAAGGTTTATGTTCTCAGTAGGATTTAAAGATGGAAAGAATTTCAAACCATCAAGGCCAGGTGGAATCTTTTCTAATTAGTTCCTTTGATTGCTGGATTCTGCATTTAAGCCATGACACTGACATTGGTGTTAGAACTCCACGTTCAGTCCTTCCTATCTTTGCCCATTCTTAGAGTCTCTAAGGGTCTTAATTCAGCTCTCATTAGCTGTTTAAGAGGTTTCGAACATGTTGATTGAAAGAACGTGCCAAACTTGTTTTCCAAATCTGGGTTTCTGATATTGTCACCCACCCGGTATCTTCAACCAGAAACCCAAGAGTCATTTCCAAGATTCTGTCTTTCATCCTCTCCAACTGGCAGCCAGTGAGCATCGCTAAATCCAAAAGATTCTATATGGTATCTAAAAAATCTGTAAAAGCAGAGAAATATTCAAATTATTTACTGATCTCTTTCCTCAGATTAAAGATTATACCTATCAAGCTTTAATTTAGAGATATTTTGCCTGTGAAAGTGTCGGGAAGTTGAAGGAAACATATAGAACATGTTACTTGAAAATGTAACAAATATGTTGTTTAAACGTATTTTTTTTTTTTTTTGTTTTCAGACTTTTTAGAGACCCTGTATTTCTCTCTTAGATTCAGCTCCTGCTTTCCCAGCCCCATTGCTTCTATCTTTATTTAGGAACTTCTCATTTCTCCCTGGGTCTCTACCTTTGAGATCGACCCCTTGTTTGTGTCACATACCGCAGACAACCGAGTACTTTAAGAATAATAAGCAGACCACACCATTGCCACTGGAGTGATAGCTCTGAAGTGTGACCATTTATCTTCTATGGTTTTCCCACTGCCCATGATAGTGCCTCACTTATGAATGGTTGATAACCTAGCTCCTGCCCACAGGCCCATCCAGATCTTCAATCATCCCTGTTGACCTTTATATCCCAGCAACACCACACACTTTATAATCCCTTGCACACTCTTGCTTTTTCTCCTCTCATTACCTTTTTATATGCCCTCTTCGTTAGTCTGGTGTATTCATTTACCTTTAAGTTCCAGCTCAGACATTGCTTCCTCCAGGAAGCCTTCCTTGACCTCACCTTACACAGATCAATCACTTCTTCTCTGGAACTTTTACATATTCTGTTGTTATTTAGTTGCCCTTATCACAATGTTCCCTAATTTATTTGACTACAGCTCTTCCTTTTCTTTGTAAAGAAATGATCGAAACAAAAGGACTTTGAATTGTGTTTAAAATTCAGTAACACTGCCCAAATCACTTTTATTAAGTAGACTCTGCTATATCAGGAAGAGAAATGATGACAATTTTCATATTGACCACCAGGAGTTACAATGAGCATTTTGTAGCTCTGAGAACAATAGCTCTTAAGAAAAGGAGCCAGGAAACTCCATGATGCTTCTCACTCACTCTAACAATTTGTGAATCCCCATTAATTGTCTAACAATGCTTCACAAGTCTTAAAAGTAACTGAATAAAAGGGGTCATTAGTGTGTGCTTCAAATTAGGGAGAAACCCTCAATTTTCAGAACACAAGAAGAGAACTTCTTTTCCCTCCCTTCTTCCTTTCTTCCTTCCTTCCTTCCTTCCTTCCTTCCTTCCTTCCTTCCTTCCTTCCTTCCTTCCTTCCTTTCTTCTCCTCCTCCTTCTTCTTCTCCTAGGGGTCAGAAGGTCTAGAGAACAGAAAGAACATCTGTAGCAAAATTCAAACTGATTTGGGACTTTTCTTCTCAGCCTAAAAAATCCAGGTAGCGAGGAAAGGAGGAGGGATGTGGAGAGAATCTAGGAAAAATGGATTCATATGTTAAAAGAGAAACTCATATTTCTATTCTCCTAATTTTTTTTTTTCCTATAAGAGGACCTTTTTAATTTTGAGTTCACAGTAGATAGTTCAATATTTGGGAAAGGAGCTGTGGTTGATATCCTCAATGCCTAGTTCAGAAACCATAGTAGGTGCACAATAAATGAAGATTTTAATTAAATAATTATCTAGTGGGTGATTTGTTTTGATGGGAAAAGATATAAAATTGAAGAGAAATGATAGACACAGCAAGAAAAAAACACTGGCTGTGTGAAATCACAGGCCACAGATGATCTAGTTCTGTGTTCGCGGGCGGGCGGGACCCGCGCCCAGCACTGGGGAACATGCCGCCTGTCGGTCCCTAGGCACAGCCCAGTGCAGGAGGCCCGCATACACATCCCAGGTCTCACGCTTATCAGTTCTGGGCTCCATAACTCAAGTTCTGTTTTTCTGGTTGTGTCCCCACCCCCTTTCTTTTGTTGCCTTCGCCAGTGACATGCAACTTTTCTCCTGCATTTTATTCTCAATGTTTCTTTTCAAGCAACCTCAGGGAGTCCAGGTGTAGAAGAAGTGGGGGGAGGCCCTCAGCACTGTGTGGGCCCACTGAGAGCAAGGATCCGACTTCATTCTTCCTGGCCCCAATCCATATATTTTTTTTATTTTGTTCTTGGAACCCTCTTCTTTATAAATCCATTCAGCAATTTTTTTTAATTTATACAAATTCAATGTGTGTGTGGGTTTTGGGTGGGCTGTGGAAATTGATTTACGAGTCAACCACTTTTCTCTTTTCTTGCCATCTCCGCTTGAGTGGTTTGTCGGCCCTGGGCCTTTCTTTCACTGGAGGAGAATAAGGTTGTCTATGGAAGAGGTCAGCATTTCAAATTGGTGGAGTTCAACTGCACAAATGACATAGAACTGACAAGAAAAGACAGGGGGTTTGGAGGTCACAGACTGCATAGGTCTCGCTTAGGGTTTTTGCTTTGTGATGAACCCTGGCACCAAAATGAATTAAATAACAGGCTTAAGGACTATTGAGGGAGGACTGAATGCAAATCAAAGATAAGTAGAAGTTTTCTTTCCTAAAAGGGGAGTGATTTTTTCCCTTGCCTCTCCCCCTTCCATATCTATGCCGGCAAGAGCTGCCTGTTAAACATGATTTCGCCGGCATTATGCTGGACGCTTTCACGCCACTACCGCGGCGATGGCCTATCTTGGCCTATGATTAATGACCTGCTAGGCAATTTGGAAGCCATAATAACTCCGCGGTCCGCACACAAACTGTATAGTAGCATTCCTTTTGCGGATTTGCCAAGCTGTTACCAAGGGGCCCAAGCAGGAGCCGGATTGCTTGAGAGATAGCGAAGCATTTCTGCAAATGCCATTTGGGTCTTATCTTGCTGGAAAGTGCGATGAGCACCAGGCTCATTTACAAAATCCAGAGTGCAAATCTCATGGCTTCTTTATTTCAGCCCAGATTAGGGAAAACAAAAAACAAACAAAAATTGTGAAAGAAAAGAAAGAAGAGAAAGAAAGAAAGAGAGAAAGAGAAAGAGAGGAAGGAAGGAAGGAGAGAAAAAGAAAAGCCTGGGAAGGAAGGAAGGAGAGAAAAAGAAAAGCCTGGTAAAAACCAATGTCTCTATATGGTCTCTAGGTTCTGAGTGATTACAAAGACAGCCTATAGTGGTGTTCCCAAATTTTAAATCACCATCATCAAGGCCTAATGCCTATAAAGTCCTCTAAAAGCAAAGAGAGTTTTAAAAACCCTGGCAGAAACAAAGGTTGCTCTTCAAGTTCACTGTTTGGAACTGTTTGCATGCACACTTCTAAACAGGCAACCAGTTTACTGGACTGAAGGGGGATTGGGCTGGGAGTCAGAGGGCTAGTGTCTAGTCCCAGTTCAGCCACTGCCTTGCTCTTTCGCCCTGGATGCCTTTCTTCTCTTCTCTGGGCGGTGGTTGGTTTTGTCATCAGTTCAATGAGAAGGTTGGGTTGAGCAAACGCCCTAGCAGGCCTTTGCTGGCTCTAAGTTGTACTCATTTAGCAAATATTTACCGAAGGCCCACCATGTATGTAGCACTCTTTCAGCCTCTTGAGATATTTCGGGAAGAAAGCAAAGATCCCTGTGCCACAGAACCTTACCTCCTAGAGGGGTGAGACAATCATAAACAATAAATGTAATTAATAAGTAAATGGTAAAAAGTGCTTGGGAAAAGGAAAAAGTAGAGCAGAATAAGAGGTAACAGGGACCTTTGGGGGATGGGGTTGGAGGCAGATTGCAGTATGAAATATGGTGGTCAGAGTAGGCCTCCGTGAGAAAGTAGGATTTGGCCGTGACCCTTAGGTGAGTCAGCCATGCATTTATCCAAAGGGGAAACATTCTGGCAGAGAGAACATCCTAGAGCAAAGTCCTTAACAGTCTGAGAATCTATGGGTGCTGTCATTTTACTTTGAGATCCCCTGGCTTTCAGTCGCTTAGCTAGCTGGTTACAGCTTTATCACCCAGATTCATAATTCTCAACTTTGGCTACATGTTGAAAGTACCCTGGGGACTAGAATAATACAGACATCTCAGTCCTATGTCCAGACATTCTGATTTAATTAGTCTGGGGTGCAGCCCTGGCATGGAGAGTTTACAAACCTCCACTGGTGTTTCTAACATGCAGCCAAGGTCAAGAACCACTGATCTACACCAAGCAGGTCAACCCCACCATAAACCTCCCTAGGGCTGTTCGTCACTGAGGAAAGCCCTCTTACAATTCGCAATATCAAAGCAACGGTCACCTGGTTCTTGGGCAATATCTTATTAAGAGCTTCTTATGCATAAGCTTTGTGCGTCGCCCTGGCCAGGGAAAGGAGAGCGAGATTCATGGTATTCGGGAGACGACAGACATGTAACAATTCTTCACTGAGCTTGCAATAGATCAGTAAATCCTGCCGTGGGACGCTGAATGTCAGTTTATCACAAACATAACTCATTCAGATTATGACTTCATGATATTTGCCATATCCATGTAAAATGGACTCGTGGCTTCTATTTAAATACTTACTTATCAATACCTGTGAAATCGGTATAAATGAATCACCTTATTAAAGAAATAGCTTCACAAAATTTCAAAGTATGCACTCTACACGCTAAAGACATTCATTGTCTGTCAGAGTTGCCTCCTATCCATGAAAATGCTTTGCATACCACTTTGTCATACATCAATGAGTCTGTCTCTAGGATAGATACTGAAAAATGAAATTGCTGGGTTATAGGGCATTAGCATTTTAATTTTAATATACACTGCCAAATTGGCCTCCAAAAGAACCTCATCAACTCCCACGAGACTATAGGATTGTGTTCCACTTCTCAGTTGTGTTTTTCATGTAGCACCACTGTTTGTAGGTAGTGGGTTCATTGAAATCTTCTCACCCACAATGGAAGGGATATATTTGCCCAGGCCTATCCGCATTCTTATCTGGCAGCACAGAGGAGTCTGTTAGAGGTGGTTGGAAACTGGAATTATCCGGCCCAGGCAGGGATGCTACTTCTCATCTGAGCACTGTGCTTTGAACAACTGAGCTAAGCAGAGGCCCAGCATTTTAGAGTAAGGGGCAGAAAATCACAGAAGCTGTGAAACTTCTGGCACACTGATGTTGCATTAATGAAGACAGAGAACAGAGATCCAAAATAATAGCAGCTAAAATAAGTTTGGAAAATGAGTTCTCATACAAAACTGTCAGTATCTAACAAGTTCAGGGATGGCACTGAAGATCCATGGTGATAGGAACCCAGACCCTTGTGTCCTCCTCCACTTTTCTCAAGGTGTTCTCTTGTTCCATCTGGTCTAAGATGGTGCTCCACCACATCCACATGCCAGCCGGGGGGAGGAGGGAGACGCACCCTGAAGTCACATTCATTCTGCTTATAGTCAAAATTTAGTCAGTTGGCCACATCTATCTGCAAAGGTGTCTTTGGGGAAATGTTGAGTTTTGTTTGTTTGTTTTTTAATATAGTCATGCACTCAGCTAAAAAAAACCCCAGTGGTTTCATTACTGTGACAGAGAAGGCAAGAATAGGTAATGTCAGACAATAGCAATCTTACGCTACATGTCAAAAGGGCCATTACACACGATCTTAATCATGGAACGAATGGCAAGTGACATATGGAGAGTCATTTATGTTTTAAAAAGTGTTTTCATATAAGCCGTCTCATTTTGCGCTCACATAATCCAGTGAATTAGAAAAGTGGGGAGGGAAGAACTCAAAAAACTGATGGAATGGACAGTTAAGAAACTCGCTCTTTGAGCAAGCTCTGCGACTTGCTGTAGTTGATTTAAGAGCCTCATTGGGTCATTACTGAAACGCATTCCTTTTATCTCAATACTTGATTCTGCAGAAGATTGGATTTCTGAGAGAAGTGGAGATCTTTTTTTTTTTAGGACGCAAATATGAAAGCTAGTTGGAAATAACGAGGTAAAGAGGAAAGGTGAGGATGCAGGGAGGCAGTTCTGGGAGCTCAGCAGAAAGACAGGACCAAGAGATAAATAGCATTTTGAAGGGACACACTCAGTTGTCTGGGATGATCACTAACACGGTGAAGAACTTGCATAGTAAGGACTCATTTTTAAAGTGGTGTCAGCAGTAAGGCTAATGGATTGGCTGAGTGGCATGGGGGAGAGGGAGCAAATAGAATCCCTGAAGATACTGCTGTTTTATGCTTTGTGGTTTTGTCCATTCTGTACTGTTCATCCTTTCCTTTCTCGATTTGGTTCATCCTTCGAGCCTCAGTAGAGAGGTCATCCCTTTTTGGAAACCTCCAACCTCTAGTTGGAATGAATCTCTCCCTTCTTCTCTATCCTTTATTCAACAATTTCTACACTTGATACTTTACTGAAGAAATTTGTAGCATATTAGTGCCCCAAGGATGAGGAACCATATTAGAATACTTGCATCTTGATTAATGCTCACCCTGGCTGAATTGAAACCATTCAGTCCTGCATTTCCTTGATCCCTCATGAGAGCAAAAACTGGTATGAAGTGGTGGAAAGCACTCTAAATTGGTTGCAGCAGTCTGGATTCAAATTCTAGCCCGGCTTCTAGTGAGGTCAGAAATCTCGGGCAAGTCATTTCAGCTTTTTTGACATGAATAAACTTGTCTGTTTAGTGAGATAAGATACAAAGGCTCTTATATCTCAGAGTTAATGGTTAGTGACTTTTTTGTAATGTGTAACCAGAATGTTTAAGAAGTTTTAACTGAATAATTATATCAAAAGTATGGGTACAACCTCCAGAAGTTAAAGATTCTTAGAAAGTTACAATATGAAAACAGTATGGTAGTAATCCACTAATTAGTAAATGAATCAATGGAATGAAATACAACATCTTGAAACAATATTTGCAAAAAAGGTAGTATGAGAAGTATGGTGCCGGCACAAAAATAGACACATGGATCAATGGAACAGAGGAGAAAATCAGAAATGGACCCACAACCATAAGGTCAACTAACCTTCGACAAAGCAGGAGAGAATATCCAATGGAAAAAAAACCGTCTCTTCAACAAATGATGTTGTGGAAACTGCAAAACAGCCACTTGCAGAAGAATGAAACTGGACCACTTTCTTACACCATACACAAAAATAAATTCAGAATGGATGAAAGACCTAAATGTGAGACAGGAAGCCATCAAAATCCTAGAGGAGAACATAGGCAGTGACCTCTGTGACCTTGGCTATAGCAACTTCTTACTAGACATGTCTCTGGAGGCAAGGGAAACAAAAACAAAAATGAACTATTGAAACTTCATCAAGACAAAGAGCTTTTACACAGGGAAGTAAACAATCAACAAAACTAAAAGGCAGCCTACAGAATGGGACAAGATATTTGCAAATGACATACCTGATAAAGGGTTAGTATCCAAAATCCATAAAGAACTTATCAAACTCAACAACCAAAAAATAAATAATCCAATTAAGAAAGGGGTAGAAGACATGAATAGACATTTTTCCAAAGAAGACATGTAGGTGGCCAACAGACACATGAAAAAATGATCCACATCATTCAGCATCAGGGAAATACAAATCAAAACCACAATGAGATATAACCTCACACCAGTCAGAATGGCTAAAATTAACAACACAGGAAACAACAGATATTGGCCAGGATGCAGAGAAAGGGGAAACCCTCTTACACTGTTGGTTGGAATGAAAACTAGTGCAGCCATTGTAGAAAGCAGTATGGAGGTCCCTCAAAAAGTTGAAAATAGAGCTACCCAACAACCCAGCAATTGCAGTACTAGGTATTTACCCAAAGGATACAAAGAAGCAGATTCGAAGGGGTACATGCACCTTGATGTTTATAGCAGCATTATCAACAATAGCCAAATTATGGAAAGAGCCCAAATGTCCATCGACTGGCTGGACTAAATGGATAAAGAAGTATGGTATATATATACACAATGGAATATTACTGAGCCATCAGAAAGAATGAAATTCGCCATTTGCAAGGACGTGGATGGAGCTAGATTGCATTACGCTAAGTGAAATAAGTCAGAAAAAGATAAATATGCTATATGATTTCACTCAAACATGAAATTTAAGAAAAGAAAAAGATGAACATAGGGGAAGGAGGAAAAAAAAGAGAGAGGGAAACCGTAAAAGACTCTTAACTATAAAAAACAAACTGAGGACTGCTGGAAGAGAGGTGGACCAGGGACGGGTAAATGGGTGATGGGCATTAAGGAGAGCACTTGTGCTGATGAACACTGGATGTTATTACATGTAAGGCCTGAATCACTAAATTCTACACCTGAAACCAATTTTACCATATATGTTAACTAATTAGAATTTAAATGAAAACTTTAAATAAAAAAAAAAGTAGTACGAGATAATGGAACATTACAAACCAGGTGGAAATTGATGCTTTATTCAACATATAGTAAAATTGGCTATTTGAGGAGAAAACTATGTTAGTTTCTGACCTTACTTACTCTATAATGCAATAAAATCTGGCTTAAGTGAGGGACTAGTATAAAAAATAAAGCCGTGAACAATTAAAAGACAAAATAGGCCCTTATTTAACTTACTCGTGGGATGTGAAGACATTTTTAAGCACACGAACAATAAAAAAAAACGCACAAGACAAAAAATAGATTAGATTATAAAGACAATTTAAAATTCAACATATATTGTCATAACCACACTAAAAAGCAAAGGATGATTTGGAAAAAGTATTTGCAACATGCATTACAAATACTTAGTACTTTCAGTAAGAAAAGAGTTTTTATAAACCAATAGGATATACCAAAAGTTTACAATAGAAAATAGGTAAAAGACACAAACAGATCATTTATAAAATATGACAATGGTCAATAAAGATTAGAAAAATATTTAACTTCATCAGTAATTAAAGATATGAAAATGTAAATGATACTTTTCTGCCCATTTAAAATATAAAGATGAAAAAAATTGGTAATATTCAATTCAGGCCACAGAAATAAATATTTCACAATGGTGAGTGGGACTCCAAGTTGATGTAGTCCTTTGGGAAGTAATTTTACAGTACATATTAAGGATTTTGACAGTCTCATGCCCTATAAACCAGAAATACCATTCATTGGGATTAACATCCAAGAAAATAATCAGAAATATAGACAAAGATTTATCTTTAAAGACCATAATTGAAATACGACTTATAGTAGCAAAAATTGGGAATAACCTAAATGACCAACAATAGAGGAATTGTAACATAAATGATAGTGGAGCCATAATTGAGAACTATTAGGGTCTTCATTAAAAAGTGTTTGGGGCACATGGGTGGCTCAGTAGGTTAAGTGTCTGCCTTCAGCTCTGGTCATGATCCCAGGGCCCTGGGAGCAAGCCCTGCATCAGGCTCCCTGCTCAGCAGGGAGTCTGCTTGTCCCTCTCCCTCTGCCCATCCCCCCAGCTCCTGCTCTTGTGTACATGTGAGCTCTCTCTCAAATAAATAAATAAAATTTTAGAAAAAAGTGTTTGAAGTCTGTTTATTGATATGGAAATGATCACAACAAAATGTTAAGTGAAATGTAAAAAGTAGGATCCATAAATTGCATATTCAGTATGTACTCAACCCAATTGTGTAAATATAGTGTATACGACCACCCATAGAGAGTATGGAAGAAAAGAAACAGCGTGCTAACATTCTTGGGTAGCGGGATTTCAGATGGTTTTAATTATCTTTTTAAATATTTCCTGTATGAGAGTACATTTTATTTATATAAACAGAAAAATGCAAATGTTATGAAATCTAGCAACAAGTAGACAAGCAAGCAACCTTCCTCTCCCTCCTTCCTTACTCCCTAATATGTGTCATAAATGATCTAGGGAAAAAGTGCTTTTTCAGAGTCTGGGTTTTTAACTCAGAAAGCCCAAGAATAAGGCTGGATTTGATTCACAGACTCATTTATGGGAAGTTAATGGTGGGATACAAAAGATGCAATTTATTGAACACTTCTTATGTGCCAGGCAGGATGCTAGGCACTTGGCAAACATTACTACACGTTAGCTGCTGAAGCCCCACTGCAGTCCTCCCCGGGGGCCCCCTCTGATGGGTCCTTTCTGGTGAGACCAGCTGCTGCTACACAGAGAAGGGAGGAAAAAGATGAATCCCTGTGTTCTCAGCCAGAATTCAGAAACTGTTTCCTCATACCTAGGAATATATTTAACCAAAGAGGCAAAGAATCTATACTTAGAAAACTATATAATACTCATGAAAGAAATTGAGGAAGACACAAAGAAATGGAAAAAACATTCCACACTGATGAATTGGAAGAACAAATATTGTGAAAATGTCTATGCTACCTAGAACAATCTACACAGTTAATGCAATCCCTATCAAAATACCATCATCTTTTTTCAAAGAAATGGAACACAAAAAATCCTAAAATTTGTATGGAATGAGAAAAGACCCCAAATAGCCAGAGGAA
>JAPYYM010002841.1:0-11818 GCA_028534135.1 Potos flavus
CAGTGATCTATATAAGAGAAGCAGATTTCAGTAGCAAATACAGCAAGACACACCTGCATATTATAGATTTTCACTGACCAGATTCAAAGCCACCAAGTCAAATGATCTGACTGAATTGACCAGGGTCTTTCACGACTACATCTTAAAACCTGAGAATGGCGAGTTTGATTCCCTAGCCATTATAAAAGGTCAAATTCACAAAGATGCGGTTGCTGCACGAGAGGCTGTTCTCAGGCGAGTGTCAGAGGTCCTGTATGCTAATCTGATCTGACTCATCAAGGAACAAAGGTGTGTTTTAAAGTACGATACATTTGTGCATTTATTAAATTGGAGAAAATAAACATAAAAGTGGCATAAGCAGGTGGGAGCCAAAGCAGTGTTTCCTTATTAAATTGTCAACCTGATGTTAACAAATAAGACTATTTTGAATTCAAGAGCAAGTACAGCCCCAAAGGTATCAACTTGCTTTGGTCCATTTATTTGAATCTAGCATCTTTCCCATCCCGGAAAGTTCAGCTTGTCTCTATTTGGCTATCCAAGAAGTTGGTCCTTTCCTTCATTGCATAAAACAAATATTGCTGTTTGCCTACTATGTACAAGGCACTATAAGGGAAGCAAAGCCAAACAGCAGGTACTTTGCCAGTCACCGAGGCTAAGCATGACACCTGATGAGTCAAAGCTTGATTATCTCCCGTCTATGCTTGCTCCAAGGAACAGTCACAAGCAAAAGAAGACTGCAAAATCAATGTCTTTGGATCACCTTCTCTTCCTATGTCTTTCCAATACCATAATTTTTTCTATCCCAAGACACATATTTTTCACATTTTAACATCTCCTAAATTGGGATGTGTCCTATAACTGAGCCGAAAAGAAAACAATACATTTAATAATATTTTTCATAGTGTGGTTTTTCTTTCTTAGTGGTACATAAAATGATGGGTCTTACAATCAATAGGGTCTTAGAGTCAGTGACACAAAACTAGTTTCCATGACAATGCCTGCGGGAGACTGCTAATTGATTCTACCATCCATTCTTTCCTTCTCTCTTTTGATAACAGAATCCACTGAATTTTAGTTGGGCACGTGGATACCTCGCCAAAGTCACATTTTCTCGCCTCTCTTTCAACTACGTGTGGCCCTTCGATTAAGCTCTCAGCAGTGAGGTGGGAATAGAAGCCACGTATGCAAGTTCTAGATCTAATCCTTTAAAAAGAAATGGCTTTGCTCTTTATTCACTTCCTTCTCTCTCCTAAGGGATGGAAGGAGATGCTGGTGAATCAGCGTCTCCTTGGAAGAGCAGAGCTGCCTTCTAGTGCTGGGCTCCTTACCTCTGGGTGGGCACGTTCGAGAGAAAGACACTTTTCTTTCTTTCTTTTTTGTCATTATATTTTTTGGGTCTCTGTTTCAGCAGCAAGTTGACCTGTACTCTAAATGAATACAATGCTTATAAAAATGTTCCCCGATCTACTCTTCTAAATTCTAAGAATTTTTAAGACCTTTGCTGCTCCAAAAATAAGGCAGAAATACCAAAAATGAAAGAACATAGTGTATTACAACAATATATCATTGTATGGTTGGTTATCAAAATGTTTTCCACAATTAGTTTCCTATCTTGTCCACGTTAAAATAGTTCACTTCTGCCTGGGTGGCTCAGTCAGTTAAGCATCTACCTTTTGCTCAGGTCATGATCCTGGAGTCCCAGCATCGAACCCCACATCGGGCTCCCTGCTCAGTGGGGAGTCTGCTTTTCCCTCTGCCCCTCCTCCTGCTCATTCTCTCTCTCTCAAATAAATAAATACAATCTTTTTTTAAAAAATGGTTCATTTCTAAGGAGCATGTAATACTTGTTAGATTCTGGGCTAACTACCTTACATGGATTATTTCATTTGATTCTCTTTGAAATCCTCCGAAGTTATCAATCCTGTTTTATCAATAAGAAAAACGAGGCTTAGGACTGGAAGATTAAGGGGAAGGTGGCTGAGCCAGGATCTGAAATCAGGCAGTTGATGGAGATCCTTTATTCTTAATGCTCACATTGCTCTGCTGACTGTATTCAAGGCTTTTTTTTTCCCCTAAATACTTTTATTTTATTTTTTCAGTGTTACAAGGTTCATTGTTTATGTACCACACCCAGTGCTCCATGCAATACATGCCCTCCTCAATACCCACCACCAGGCTCGCCCATCCCCCCACCCCCTCCCCTCCAAAACCCTCAGTCCCTTGCTCTGAGTTCACAGTCTCTCATGATTCTTCGCCCCTCCGATTTCCTCCAATTCATCCCTCCCTTCCCTCTCACAATGTCCTCCACGTTTTTCCTTATGCTCTACACGTAAGTGAGACCATATGATAATTGACTCTCTCCGCTTGACTTATTTCGAGGCTTTTTATTTTAGAAAACTTCTGTGTGGTTGATGGTCACTTGGTTTTTAAAGAAGGACATTACACACTTGGCCAAAAAGCTAACTTATAGTTAAAACACTATTTTATGGAAAAGTTGGATTTGACTAAAATAATTTAGAGCTTGAGGGTCTTTAAATTCAAGATCAAAACTACCCATACTGTGAGGGCAGTTGTCCTCCATGGATATATCACTTTACCAGTCAGTTTTTCCTTTTCACTCACTTACGGGTTTTCCACGCTCAGACTCGGGTCAGCTTGACTGTGTGCATTCAGACTACTCCCTTGTCTCTAGAGAGTCCCGGGTCAGGTCACTCTGCCCATCCACACATCTGTACCACTGCTCCCAGAGCACACAGATGGTGACGATCTTTTCTTTTCTAAAGCAATATTTGCCACAATTTGTTATGGTTTCTCTTTCATTCCCTCTTCAGTCTTCTTATCTTCTCCCCATAGCTATGACTTCTGTTGACTAGATAAGACTCTACACATTCGCTTTCATTCATGTCCCAGTGTCAACACCCCAGAGTTCAACGGAGATCATGTATCTTGTATTTCAAGATCTCTGGTCAATTCAGGAAGATGACTTGACATTTCAGCACTTTTGTAGGTTTTTCAATTACTCATGGTTCTTAACTATCTCTACTTGATAAAACAACTTGAGCATCTCTCGCTTTCGTGTTCGCTCTGCGGATGTCACTTTTTCTTGATCGTATCTGCAGGCTGGTTAAGTTACTACACGACCACAGAGTTATGACATGCTAGATCTTGACAAGACAATAGAGGTAGGTCCAGTCGTCTGACCCAGAGGTCAGCACATTTTTTCTGCCAAGGACCAGATTATAAGTACTTTTGGTTTTGTGGGCGATATGGTCTCTGTCAGAGCTACTTAACTTTGCCATGATAGTGTGAAAGCAGCCACAGATGGATACACAAATGGATGACTATGGCTGGATTCCAATAAAACTCTTTACAAAAATGGGCAGCAAGCCAGGTCTGGCCTGCAGGCTGTAGATTGCTGACTTCTGAACTAGAAGGATAGTGCTGTTGGAACTTATAAATGCTATTCTTATATCCATCAAAGAAAGGAAGAAGTTGAGGAACAGGAAAGATTAGTAGCTCGCCTACTGAGGACACACAGACAGTAAGTAGATGAACCAGGAGATGGACATCTAAGTCTGTATATTGTTAACCATTATGCTCTACTGTGTCTGCAGTGGGCAGAGTATAATATTTATTTTAATGTCGAAAAATATGCTTGTGTCGTTAATAGTTCTCACAGGGCAGTAGGATTATGGTGGTTTTTACTTTCTTCCTTTTTGCTATAAATACTCTCTTAAAATTAAAATTTAAACCTAAAGTCCTTTTCCTAACAAGAAGAACTATAGCTCGCCTTTAACGTAACGGATTTAAATGAGACCCTAGTGTACCTTTTTTGTTGTTGGTTCTGTGTCATTCTCCCTTTCTTGTTCTTGATAGAACTCCCACTGTACCCCCCCACCTCATCAATTCCCGTTCTCAGGGGAGCTGATTCTGTTTCCAGTTGTAGGGGAGACCTTGTTACCTAAGGGTAACTCTACCCTCCGTGCCAGTGACTGGGCATGAGACCCAATCTGAACCAATGAGAAATGGTCTTGAGACAGTCCTTCACTGGGGACGCCTGGGTGGCTCAGTCAGTTAAGCATCTGCCTTTGGCTCAGGTCATGATCTCAGAGTCCTGCGATCTGGCCCTGCATCAGGCTCTCTGCTCAGCGAGGAGTATGCTTCTCCCTCTTACTCTCCCTCTGTCCTCTCTCTCTCTCTCAAATAAATAAAATCTTTAAAAAAAAAACAAACAAAAAAAGAAAGTCCTTCACTGGACCTTAAGTCAGAGGTGCCTGAAGAAATCTTCTCTCTCTACCCTCAAGGAATTAATGAGAAAATGGCGGGCTCCAGTAGAATTTAGCAGTCATCCTACGCCCAGGAGGCAAACAGTATGAAGACGAAGCCGCTCTGTCAGCAGAGTGGAGAGGGAGAAAACCATGGCTTGATGGGACTGTCGAGACCCAGGTCCCAGCCAACCCCAAATGCTGCTGTAACTCTAGAATTCCAGATACATGAGCCAGAAAATGGGCTTATTGTTTAAGCCCCTTTAAGTTGTTTTTCTGTAACCTGTTGCCAAAAGCAGAATTATCCGGAGAATTCAGTCCAGAATAATGCTTTTGCAATAATCGAAAATTTTAGGCAAAATAATTTTGTATTACATAATTAAAATAATTGCTTGAGTGTTCCAACTTACTCAGTAAAAATATTTATTATTAGTCTTCATTTCAAACTTTCAAGATTGAGAATCAAGCGGTCACATAATTTCCACTTTCCCAAAGCACAAGTTTCATGCCTAACACATACCCTCTACCAAAAGAATATGAGGTACTGATAAAACCAAAGGTAATCAAGACCATAAAAGCCAATCTTCCCTGTCTAGTGAATGAAAGGATTAATAGTACTTCCAAGCAAGTATGTATTTTGCCAATTTAAGAATAAATCCAGCTGGTTTTTGATTTACTGACATGTTCTCCACAGTGACGCAGATATTCTGAAAGATGACCCACTTTCTGGGTGTCCAAAGAGCTTGAGAGACTAAACGCCATATCTTGGGATGGGAATGCATCCAGTAAAGTCTTGGCAACTCGTGTGCAGTGGCTGCTGAAGCTATTCTTCTTCTACAACAACTTCTAGCTCTGTATTTTGAAATTAAGCTGTGTTTATTTTCTGTTGCCAAAGGGTTACCAAATTTCGCTTACTCTGAGTTGGAGACAAAAGAGTAGAAAGGCTAGATCGGGTTATTATATATACATACTTCAGTTTGCTTTATTGAGATATAACTTTCATACAATAGAATTCAGCAATTTCAAGTGTACTTGAGTGAATTTTGACGAATGTGTATAGTCGATGAACCACCACCACCATCATGATTCGAACCGTTTCCATTAGCCTCAGGAAGTTTCCTCCTGACTCTACAGTCACCCTCTCTCCCCCTCCCTTAGCCCTAGGCAACCCCTCATCTGCTTTCTGTAGTTACAGTTTTGCCTTTTCCAGAATTTTATGTAAATGGAACCATGCAGACAGTTGTCTTCTGTATCTAGCCTGGTATGATATTTTGTCATATGTTTATGTCATCTGAGTGGTGTCTGCTTCAGTTTGGAGCAAAGGAAGACAGGAAAGGCTCGTGGTAACATTTGTGTGTTTGGAGTCTTGTTGCCTAGTAATGTCACTCGTAGGGAAAGGGCTTGCTCACAGGTAAGCTGCATATGTCAGTTTCCTAATGTTTATCAACCGAGCTGATTGCTACTTGTTCTAGCTGTCTCTTCATGGTCCTTTAGCTTTTCTAAGACTTTTATGTTACATTAACAGCGATGTCACCCATGTTGAAAACGTACTTTGTTCATCTGTGATCAATCTAGCTGCATGTACCATGCTTCCTGGTGCCTTTCTGAAACCTTTTTTCAAGTCGACATTTTCATTTAAATTGCCAAGGAAGAGAAAGACATTATAAATTACCGTCTGTTCTAAATATGGTGTTCAAGAGCTCCCCTGATGTGGGGTTGGTTTCTGGTCGAGAAGGACAACCAGCCAGAATCGGGCGAGAGTCACGGGGTAAGAAAACTGGCATATGACTTCAACTCTGCAAACCTTCTCTCATCAGGAGCCTGAGGATGGCAACGCTTACTTCACTAGTACTTTGAAGATTCCACTGGATAAACTCCATACATCCACACACCCCCGCTACACACAGTAAGAGCTCAATAATGGAAGCGGTCTGCATTACTATTGCTTTTTTGTATCATTTCAGAGATAAGCTACTCCCAGATGATGACTCACTTGGCACTTCTTTACCTTTCTAGTTAGTAAACTGTAGCTCATGCTATCGTGCCTAAGGGTAGGTAAATGTAAAGATACCCTGACATGAGCCCTTCTGTAAAGAGAAGAATGTTCATTGTACCTTTTTTTTTTAAGGATTGGATTTCTTTTTATACCGGATTTTTTAAAGTCTACCAGGTATATTTATGTCAATATGGCACTGTTGATCTCCCATGCCTTAGGCTGGATAATTTTTCGCGAATGTACCCACACGCAAATGACACTTAGTGAGAGTGGTCCTCAGAATGTGCGCGGTCCATATCAGCAGGGTGGCTGTCACCGGGGAGCTCGTGATTAGGGAGTCAGATAGGGAGTCAGCCCAGATTAGGGAGTCAGCATCTTCCCTTTCACAACATCCAAGGAGACTCGTGTGAGACGCACTGATGGTCGAGGAACTGTCCCGCCTCAGAGCTCACTCCTGTGTTTACTCTTCCCGGGCTGAGATGTAATACAAGCCCCCCAGGCTTTAGAGGAAAAGCTACGTTCCACAGGGCCTGCCAGGGCAGTGCGGGGGACAATGTCAGGTGGACTTGCAGTTTCATCTGGTTGCTCCCAAGATGTGGATTTTTCATCCGTTGCCATAGTTCACAAGGAACAACAAAGCCATGGACGAGAAGGGGGCGCATCTCTGATCTTGAGTCCAACCCCGTGATGTAATCAGTTTCACCAGTTTCCTATGGCTCTGTTCTCTGGAAGTCTTTAATCTTCCAGAAATCAGTGGGAATAAAATATGACTTGGGGATTTGGGGCTCACTGATCTGGAGGACCAGGGGCCATCTTCAAAGTTCAACTATCTGCAGGTCTTTCACATAAGCATCAGGGGCTGGAAGACGTGGATGGGTAGGAGGAAGTCCACTGGCGACTGCTGGGGTACCCATGCCCCCACCCCACCATGTCGTGGACACCCCCATCAGTGAGATGACGGCCGGCACCAGAAGGTCCAAGGGTAAGTGCTGCACATCATAAACCTAGGCTAGCTTCTGGGTGGTCATAGCGCTACCTGGTATCCATAAAGGACAATTTGTCAAATAACCCCTAGTGCTTTGGGAATTGTTAAAAACCTCATTATACTTTGAAACAAGAGTAGATAAAATATTTATCATACAGAGTTCATATTATAAAGAAAAGTCGATATGAAAATTATGATGAACATTTGCTGCTTAGTAAAGGTGTTAAAAACAAAGCTCAGTTACCTAGACCAGTGCCGTCCAATAAAAATATGGCCGAGTTACAGAGTTCAGTTTAAATTTTCCAGAAGCCACATTAAAAAGGGTAAAAATAAACAGGCAAAATTAATTTTAATAAAATATTCCATTGACTCCAATCTATGCAAAATACTACCATTTCAACAAGCAATTAATATGAAACTGTGAAGGAGATCTTTTATGTGCTCTACGAAATCACTATGCAATCTGCTTTGTAGCTCATCTCAGTTCAGACTAGCCACGGTTCAAGGCGCCGTGGCTGCACATGGCTAGTGGCGACTGTATTGGACAGGGTGGGGCCAGAGCACCGAGGGTCCAGCCAGGTCCTCTGTTAGGATGCGCAGAGAAGATATTTATTCCATTTGTTTGAGTCTGGCTGGAGAGCATCCCTCCCCGCCCTTCCCCAAGCAGGCACGCTGCCTAGAACAGCAAAAGTGCATCCATCTAGAGGTCCCAGGAGGGATCCAAAGCGCAGACTTAATATTAGCAAAGGTTAACGGGTTGCAGCTGTGGGTCACGTGTTGGAACATTTCTTCATTTCTTAAAAACAAACTGAGAGAGGGTTTTTTTGGGAGGGAGGGAGGTGTTAAAGCAAGAGAAAGAGAAAGAAAGAAGAAAAGGCACTTTCGGATCTAAAACTCTAATCCTAAAGGCTCAGAACTTGGGGGAGGAAACACCAAAATGTGCTGTTAAGGGAGTGAATTAAAAAGTCAGGGAATCTCCGACAGCATAAATGTCAGTGACAATTACTGAAAAAGAAAAGTTCCAGGGGCACCTGGGTGGCTCAGTGGGTTAAAGCCTCTGCCTTCGGCTCAGGTCATGATCTCAGGGTCCTGGGATCGAGCCCCGCATCGGGCTCTCTGCTCAGCAGGAAGCCTGCTTCCCCCTCTCTCTCTGCCTGCCTCTCTGCCTACTTGTGATCTCTCTCTCTGTCAAATAAATAAGTAAAATCTTAAAAAAAAAAAGAAAAGTTCCAAATATCACATTCTAGAGGACGTCCAGAGTCTCAGGCTATAGTAGCATGCTCAGATACCCAAGATTTTTAGTTCTATGAATATGCAAATTGAGCCTCTGTAAGTCAGTAGGTAGCCAAGGATTTTTTTTTTTAAAGAGAGAGAAAAAGCTAATGAGTGAATTAAAGGAAATCATCTGATAGGTCACAAACAAAAGCCCAAACCGCAGGTTTCCACTCATCAGTATTCTTAGCATCATTTCTTTTTAGTCTTCTGGATGCTTCTGAAATAGTTTTAATCAGAACGAGGTCTTGAATGTGACAATAACAGGATATGGACTCAGGAGCTGGCCCTTCTCCTCGCCGGCTGGGGGGATGTTGGCCACGAGGTCCTGTTAGCTGTCGCCCCCACCCGCTCTCTTTCTCAGGCATTCAGGTGTCTGAAGGACGCCGGTAAAAAGGCAACCTGGCCCAGTTAGATTCCTGGCAGGTGTCTTTGTGCCCGGGCCTGGGAGCGTAGAGCACTCGCTCCCGCCCCTCCTCTGGCTGGCAGCCCTTCCTTACAGGCCAAGCGAGGACAGCCAGGCAACATCAAGCTCCATCACGTAAGTGCCCAGGGCCACGGTGATGGGGCACGTCCACGACAGTGGTCTCAGAGAGCCTGCAGGTTGGCGTTGGCTGCCTCCTGTATTTGTGCCAGGGGCCTGGGTCCCTCTCCTCTTTTCTCTCCTTCTGCCCTTCCCAGCGTCTCCGCAAGCTGAGATGGGGTCCCCGCATAGCCCGCGGTGCTCCCCATCTGCTGGCTTCTCAGGCATCTCCTCAGGGCGTCTGTCTGAATCCCTGCCCTGGACTGGCTGTGCCCAGGGAGAGGCCTGGCCGCCTTCCACTGCCTTGATGTCCCTGGGCTCCTGGCGTTTGTGCCCCTCGGCATGGCCTGCCTTCTGCTCTCAGGGGCCCCGCGGCTGGGGTGTCTCAGACAGGAAACGGGTCTTCATAATTTCCACTGTATTTTTCCGTAACAACTTTTACAGCTGTGTTTATGCTTTGACCAAACTATTATTATTATTATTTCTTACAGTGATGAAGGTGAAGCCTACTTTGTAGCAATAATTTGAATTGAAAAGCATTTATCTTTATTGAGTCCCTTATTCTTAATCATTCATTCTCTTTTAAAAGACGCCCATGGGGTGGCACTCACTGGCCCTGTTTGCCAAATATTTTTGCTTCCCTTCCTCCCTCCTTACCCCATGAGGGGGGCAGGATAAGATTACACTTCTTGCCTCTTTGTGATTGGCTGGGGCCACCTACCCAAATGTGCCAAGGACTTGTGAGCGTTTCATTGCCAAAGCAAGATCCCCTAGAATTCTCTTTTCTCGATAGTCCAGGCAGCAGCTGCTAAGACAGCCTGGATGAGAGGGTGAGGACCCTGCTCCGAGGAGAGGAGCCCCCAGTGAAACTATGGGGCACAGACAACAGCCACTGAGATTTTGGTAATGTTTGTTACACACACGCCTAGCTTATCTTGAGTGATAGTGGTCCGGCCCACACCTCATCCTGATAGGAATTTATTATGCTAAGTACTATATTTCTACTTGAAGTAATTAAACTTAGACTTTTCCATTTAAATTTGGAAAAAATGCAATTTTTATGATGTTGCTTGTTACTTAGAGTCAATAACTCCTTTTGACAAAATCACACCATTAAAACTCCTAAAAAGAAATGAGGACTATTTCTTCCGCATTTTCAATTTATAGGCACTAATCGATTTATCACAGAAATAAACCATAAAAGCCTAACACTGAGGCAGAGAGAACCCTGGGTAGAACGACCACCCGGTTGAAGGCTACGAGCTGACGCGGCTCCCCAGGGAAAGAAAAAGTTAAATCAAATTGCAGCCCCAGCTAGATCTCATGAAGGTATCGGTGGGTCTAAAAAACATGATCTTTTTTTACATTTAAGAAGTGTGCTCTTCCGGGACGCCTGGGTGGCTCAGTTGGTTAAGCAACTGCCTTCGGCTCAGGTCATGATCCCAGGGTCCTGGGATCGAGTCCTGCATTGGGCTCCTTGCTCAGCAGGGAGCCTGCTTCTCCCTCTGCCTCTGCCTGCCTCTCTGCCTGCTTATGCTCTCTCTCTGACAAATAAATAAATAAAATCTTAAAAAAAAAAAAAAAAAAAAGAAGTGTGCTCTTCCATAGCACCTCTTTTTAAGAGGGATGGAGGGCAGGCATTACTGTCACAGAGAGCAAACCTCATTATTTAAAGAAATGAGAAGTATTTGGAGGAACAATCATAACACTTCTGCCTTTGCATTACTGGTATTTAGGCTCTGAAGAGTACTTCTGCTTCGTGTCAGGGAGGAACAGAATCATAAAGTGTGCTGCAGAGGAGAAGTCTTTGAGGGCATTTACTAACAAAAATATATCTATCTTTTAAGGCCAAGAATGTGAGGATGACTGGCAGCCGTATATGAATCTGGGGTCCAAATGCAGTGGTTTATTATCCATTTCTTCATCCATATGGAGCTTTGCAAGAGGGCTATCTTTTTTTTTTTTTTTAAGATTTTATTTATTTATTTGACAGAGAGAGAGAGAGATCACAAGTAGGCAGAGAGGCAGGCAGAGGGAAGGGGAAGCAGGCTCCCTGCCGAGCGGAGAGCCCGATGTGGGGCTCGATGCGGGGCTCAATCCCAGGACCCTGAGATCATGACCTGAGCTGAAGGCAGAGGCTTTAACCCACTGAGCCACCCAGGCGCCCCAAGAGGGCTATCTTTAAGGGTCACCTTTAACCTGCCTGTGTCCTGGCTCGAGTCTGCAGCACAGAAGCACGTGTTTGAGTCGCTAATTACCAGGTTCCTTAAAAATAGCAGACAGCTTTTAGGTTGTAAACTAATTTTCAGACTCTGAAACAGGAACTTGATAAATGATGAGTCTGCTTATTAGCCGGAGCTCAAAAAAACAAAACAAAACAAAACAAAACAAAACAAAAGACAAAAACAAAAAACAAAAAACCTGGCTCAGCATTGACACAAATCAAGGCGGATTCCTGTTTCCCAGTCGGAGTGGTGGTGGGCTCCTGATGAATTTGGGCATGACTGTGACAGCTAAAGCCATAAGCTAATGGGGGAATATTTTTGTGGCCCTTGGATGTGGAAGAATATTTTTCTTCTTCTTCTTCTTCTTTTTTTTAAAAAAGATTTTATTTATTTATTTATTTGACAGAGAGTGAGAGAGCACAAGCAGGGCGAACAGCAGAGGAAGGGGGGAAGCAGGCTCCCGCCAGGCAGGGAGCCCAATGCAGAGCTCGATCCCAGGACCTGGAGATCATAACCCAAGCTGAAGGCAGACACTTTAACCATCTGAGCCAC
>JAPYYM010002842.1:0-11817 GCA_028534135.1 Potos flavus
TCGCTCCCTGCCGAGCCCACGGCCGCCACCAGGAGGCGCTGCAGAGCCACGCAGGGCCGCTGCGAGCCCGCCTGCCCGCCCCTAGTCCCGGGGAGCGCGTACTCACTTGGGAGGGTGGTGACGCTGCTGAGGTTGTGATCGCCTCCGCCACTGTGGTGGGGGAACAGAAAAGAAAACGGAGGTTGAAAATGCCGGCGACGCCAGAACAGCTCAGACGCTACCAAGACAGGCCTTTCTCCTGGGAGACACGCCGGGAGCTTGGAGCTTGTCATTTCCTTATTATTGCAGTAGAAAACCCAACCAGGACACAGCAGCTCCTCTGCCTTGTCCCGACGAACTGGAACATCCAGCCAAGAAACGGGTTTACAGGGCACTGCAGACTTGGTTGATTTTTAACTCTGAGCGTTGACATTGGGGTCAGGGAACCAAGTGGGCCTCTTCACCCCTTTTTTAAAGGCAAAGTGACCCTTCCCTGGATGCTGAGCCCAGGTGTGCCCCACCAGCCACGGCCGCTGGGCATGGCTGTTACCATTGGAAACGGAGTGGAGAGCTTTGCCCTCCTGGCTCCTTTCCCATTTGGCTTGGGAAAACCTGCTGTTAAAGCGTGTCTTCTAGAGTGCAGCCCATCTTCCAAGCTGCTTCTAAAATTCCAAGGAAATCAGAGTTGGATGGGTTTCTAGGCATGAAAATATGGAACATTCCAGAGTTTATTGGATTCCCTGTGTTTCCATATCCCCACATTCTCTGCCAAGTATGTGTGGGAACATTTAGAAGGGTCTCAAAATGTTTGGGGTTTATTTCGGTGCAACGTCACGGGGGAGGATGCCAGGGATTCAACACTCTGGTTCAGTCTGGGGCCAGAGATGCCAGATTCCAGGCTGAGAAACAGCAAACATGCCCTCTCACGCTTGGCAGGAGCTGGGTGTTCAAAGCTCGAGTCCAGCTCCCTGCAGCCCATGGCAGCCTGGATGTGATCACAGCCAGAGCAGGAGCAAGCCGGCAGGAGGCAGTCACGATGGGGGAACGTGCCAGATTAGGGGTCAGGAACCATCTGCTCTACTTTCTGCTTTTTTTGCCATCTGGCTGTGTGACCTCAGATAAGTTACTTGCCCTCTCTGAGCCTCGCTTTCTCATCTGTAAAATGAAGGCCCTTTAATAATGATGCCAAACTCCTCCCGCTCAGTTCCTGTCCTGGGAAATGTGGTGGTTTGGGGAAGCTTTGCTTTCCTTCCTCAAGGTAAATCCGAAGTGTCTCGTTGAAAAGCACTAACCAGGTGGTTCATCTGTCCGCTAGACGACTGGTTTTCTGGGATGCTCCGGGGTCCTCCCCCCTTCCCCCCGATCCCCTCAACGAAGGGATCATTCAGGGTCTTATCACATCCTCACTCACCTCCAGGACAGGCCTCGGTACTGAGTCAAGACGTCCAAGATGTTCCCAGGCTTGGATCCGGCCCCATTACCTGCCTGACAGGAGATATCGAGGGGTGAGGCTCTCTGCCTGCTGGCCAGAAACTCCCCGTTCTGGGTCTGGCTGGGAATGGCCGGGTGCTCCCCAGAGTCCAGACGGCCCCCAGTCCTGATGTGTGTCCCGCCTTGACGCAGATGAGTGAGAGCTCCCACAGGGAACCCTGGCGCCGTCCACGCCACGGCCTCACCCTAAGAAACCCTGCCCAGACCCAGGTCAGGTGACACCAGGCTAGCAAAACCGCTCTGGAAATTAGACAGCAGTGTCCGTTTTCCCAAAGGACACATTTCAGGGTCCCACTTGCCTCATTCTTCAAAGTTGTGAAACACAAGCCTATCACAGTCCTTTTATATCAATGTATCTCATGTATACACAATTTAAAAAATAGAAGAAAATAAAATGCCAGGTCCCAACCCCTCAGTTGAAGAGAGAGCCTGGTCTTTTAAAACCTCAACCTGGACACACTCTGCAGGTGCATGTCCCTAGCCTAAAGGGTGTTATTTCTAAGCGGGGCCATTGCAAAGGTCATGCTGAAGGCTGGCCTCCATGAGAGGACCTCCCCCCGCCCATGGGGGGGACCCCTGCTCTCTGGGGCCCCATTCCTCTGCCGCCTGCCATGTATGTCGCCCTCCAAATGCGGCCTCCCAGGAAGTCCTGAGGAGCTGTGCCAGATTCTTGATGAGTCCTTATCCCGAGAGCACTTCAAAGAGCCCAGGGGTTGGAGGGTAGCAATACCCGGCCACAGGCAGCAGGAAGAGGTTGGGCTAAGCCGTGCTAAGGACCAGCCTGCCCGTCCTTCCAGAAAGTTACAAGCAGCAGGGTGTTTGGGTGAAGAGTCGCTGAGCGGTCACGGGGGCCACAGCTCCAGTACAGGGCGAGGACTCTGGGCTTGGAGTCAGGCATCCGTGAGCTCTGCGGTTGTGGGCACTCGGTTCGCCTGCCCAGCTTCACCTTCCTTACGGGTTAAGTTTAAGGAGAGTCGCATTTCATAGGATTGCGTGGCTGATGCCAAATGAGACAGATCAAAGCCTGAGAGGCCACAGATGTGAACGGAGTCTGCCGGCCTCTGGGGAAGATCCCGCTGGAGGCCCTGAACTCTACTGACCCAGAGAGCAGCGGCTGGAAACGTCTGTAATGAGTCACTACTGAGCAGAAGTGCGCGTCTGGGAGCCTCTGGGACCCTCCGCGCAGTCTCTCCAGGGCCTGATTTTGCTTTTCCTGGATAGCACTTTGCAGGCCTGAAGGGTCACCTTGGAGTGGCTGCAGAAGTGGGCCGGGACCATGCTGCGTAGCTGCCTCTCTTCCGCTCCCCCCCCGCCCCCAGCCCCCCAGCACCGGCTCCTGTCTCCTCCTCTCTTCACCCTCCTGTAACTTCCTCCATGACAAGCGCCAGGGCTTCGAAGGAGCCTCACACTACGGGAGAGACCTAGTCCGATCCGGCCGCCCCTGCCAGGCTGTGCGATCTGTCACAGATGCCCCCTGTGAGGACCCCCCACTTCCTGCTCGCCCCTTCATTCCCACCTTGGGCGAGGAATACAAGGTTAGGCCGGACGTGGGGAAACGTGACAGGCAAGGAATGCTGGGTCCAGGGCAGGCGGGCTGGAGAGGGGCCGGAGATGGCCACTGTGGAGAGTTCCTCTCCCCGGGGGTCTCCTGCGAGGCAGGACCGCCTTCCACAGCGGGGACAACTCACCGTGAGAGAGTCACCCAGGGCGCCGATTACTTTGATGTCAGCCGGCTTCAGCCTGTGAACTGAGAACACACACCCGAGTGAATGGCAGACAGGGGTTCTTATCTCCTCTGAAAATGAATGAAGACCTTCCAGGAAGACTGAGAGAAAGCCCAGTTGTAATAGCAACTCAGCTTAGACAGAGATACTAAGAGCCCATCCTTGTCATAAGGCTCCACGGTAGCAGCCTCGGGGCCTGCCTGCCCTCTCCCCCCGGGGGTGCCCCCACGCAGGCTCCGCAGCTGGACGGCGGGCCCATCTTTGGTGGGGGCGGGGTCCAGGGCCTTTGACGAGGGCTGATGCCACAAGGTGAGCAGTTCCCAGTGGGGCCCGAAGCAGCCCCTGGCAGCGCGGTCTAGGGGTGAGGCTGGAATTGTGGCAGGGACGCAACCGACCCTCCATCTATTCTAGGATCTATTGATAATTGGGATCAAATCCTCTTAACAAAATCAGCTTGGTTTTTCTAAAGTGCAAAGGAACATGCTTTTATACCAGTGACTGATTTTTTAAAAAAATCAAAGTGAAGTTCATATAACAAAATTAACCATTTTAAAATCAACAATTCAGGGGCAGTTAGCACATCTGCAATGGGTGTATGACCGTGACCTCCATCTGGCTCCAAAACACTTTCATTTTACCCCCAGAGGAGACCTGTACTTATTAAGCCCTCACTCCCCACGCCCCCAAGAACCATGAATCTGTGCTCTCTGGATTATATCTATTCTGGGTATTTCATATAAATGGAATTCTACACCATTTGGCCCTTCTGGGTCTGGCTTCTTCCCCTTTCTATAATGATTCTGAGGTTCATCTGTGTTAGAGCACGTGCCAAGATTGTGTTCCTTTTTATGGCTGAATAATATTCTATTGTGCGGATATAACCGCATTTTGTTTGTCCATTTTCCTGCTGATGGACATTTGGGTGGTTCCCATCTTTTGGTTCTTGTAGTAGTTGTTGCTATGAACATCCACGTGTGAACATTTATTTATAAATGCCCACCTCCAATTATTTGGGGTATGTACCGAGGAGCGGAGTTGGCGATCCTATGATAAGCCCGCGTTTAGCTTCGTGAGGAAACACCAAACCGTTTATGGCAGCCCGACTCTATTTTGTTCATCTTTGGAGTTTGAGCATGTACTGTAATGTAGCCCAGCAGCCATTTACTCATCTGACAGACATACTGACCCTGGTCAGTGACCGGGTGCTCTGGAAACAACGGAGGGATCAGAAATGGGGAGAGCGCACCAGGAACTCACAGACTAAGGAAAAAGTGAGGAACGGCCAGTTATAATGATCTATAAGCTGATAAACCCTGTGGGAAATAGAGAATAACCTGAAGTTCTGGAGTTGCAAGAATGATTTACCCCCGGGGAGGGGGTGGGGGTGTATGTGGGGCGTGGTTCAGAACAGGCTTGTGGAGAAGGTAGTGTTTGAACTCAGGACGTGCTGAGATAAGGATGGGGGAGAGGGAGGTTGGAGGATGGAGGGAAAAGCATCAGGAATGCCTGTGGTCTGGTAAAGTGAGAGATCTCCCTAAGGAACGGACAGTCATACCGTTTGGCTTAAGTGGACGGTCTGTAAAGGAAACCAGCACAAAATAACATTGGAAAGGTAAAGGGCCGTGGGCCTTTGATGGCTGGCTAACAAGTTAGGAGAGTAGCATGACTATTGCTACATGTATAATTACTTGCACATATATATACCTGTATTGTATCTATCTACGCCTTTACCTATTACACAGATGAACATGAACCCAAGTGCATGTTGAGGACCACACCTGAAATTCCTACACTGTCTGTAAGGCATCCAGTGAAACACAGAGCAGCAGATGCTTTCCACCCACTGCTATTGACCCACAGGGCTACACAGAGCCCACGTCACCCATCAATATCCAGATCATGGTTGTAGAATTAAATCTGCACCAGAAGCTCTATTAACACTCAGTGGAAACAGGGTTCAAAGGGATCTCCAAGTCTTATCTCCTTCCGGAGAGACATCTTTTCCACCTGACTTCTATACCGTCTGCAGACGGGGAACTGTCTCTCCCACCGAGGATGCACTCACTCGAAGAGTCAGTCCCTGCCTCTTCCCATGACAGCATGCAAACCGACACACACATGATTGTGAATGTGTGTATGCAAAATATATAGATCAGTGGTCCTCAAATTTGAGCATGCATCAGAATCATCTGGAGAGCTTGTTAAAACACAGATGGTCGGTTCTTACCCTCGGAGCTCTGCTTTAGTGGGTCGTGGGGGGGGCGCTAAGGATATGTGGTTAGAAGAACAATATCAAATCACAAAGCCAGCTGCACACATTAGCACACATCCACGGGGTTGCGCCTGAGAACTTTAAAATGACCTCTTCTCAGAGAAATTGGGCTACGGGTAAAAACGGCAACAAAACAGAAAATAAGACCTCCTTCCCTCCACTCTGGAGGGCTTATTTTAGTTTCTGGTGATGACAGTCAATCACTCTGTTCTTGTTGGCATAATGTGTGACATACACAGTGAATACTGTGAGCACTTGTTAGTGGGCAAAGGTTCGGGGAACTCTTTGAAGCTGGTAAAATGGGGAGGGGATGGACAGATTTGCTTCAAAAGCACATTACAGTTTGCTAAAGAGGCCGCTGAAACTGATCATCCCATCGCCTACATTTGTAGCAGACAAAGGAAACACACACACAGACATGCGTGCACACATGTCCACATCTATGTGTGTGTGTATATGGTCCTCCTGTTGGTTGTGCTGAAGGATTTCCTTCGAGAGATAATAAACCAAATGAGCCAAGCCTAAATGGGAGGAGTCTGACTTATCTGGGATTTTATTAAGATAGAGCCCGACATGTTTCATTTGTTTAATATCCTGCAGACCTTAATTTGAGCTTTGCTAATATCATCATGTATGACAAAGACATAGCCTGCAAGCCCAGCAAAGCACTTTAGCAACTGCTGTCCTTGGACAAAGAACTATTTAGAGATAAGATTAAATTTATGTGGGCTGATTAGCTAAACATTATCTGGTACAAACTGTCCACCACCCTGAAGGGAGCTGATAAATACATCAATAACTCATCAAGATTTCTACAGAGGGGGCCTCTTATCAGAAGGCCGTCCAAGCTATGACGAATGTCCTGAATAGCAAGGAAATGGTATATGATAGAATGGGGAAAAGACTGGACGCTTTGGAGTTTGGTCTTGTACAACCCAACAGTTTAAACCACCTGGGACCATCATCTGAAAAACCAGCTTTCTCTTAATTGTTAGCTACGGGCTGCCTAACCCACAGGCTCTCTGATTTTAGGGACTCACGTAAAGACTTCTGCAATGGTGGTAAACTGCAGGCACAAGTTTAGAACCTTGTTTCTGCCTTGGAAGGGTTTCAGGGTTGATTTATCTGAAGAAATATGCGCTTTGCACACAAGAGCTGGAGAAATGCGCTAAGTTGAATTACAGGCTTAATTAGTGGCTCTGTGTCAGAGACTTTGTAGCTCTCGAAGCTTTAGATAAGATGGAAACTGCAGGGAAAGGAAATACTTGTTCATCCAAGTGTCTTCGGGTGATTTTGAACTTGCTCAGTAGACTGGTCCCGCCCGGGGACAAGCAGGCTCTTAATCCCTGTGGGGTGTCGTTCCTTCCTTCCTAGTCCCAGGTTAAATCCCAAGACCCATGAGCAGGTGGTGATGAGAGAAACATCTCCAGGGTCTACAGTATGTTACACGGTCGGCTCACAGCAAAGTGAAACCCTTAGTGCTCAGCCGGTGCTGTAACTGGGGCATTTTTCTACCAGCTTTTGAATCGCTGGGTTTAGTCAAATGGGAACAATGAATGACGTCAAGGACTTAGAAAGGAATCGATGTCTTCAATGAATGTAAATTAACTGTTCTGACTTTGGACTGTTGGTGACAGTGGCATCTCTATTTGTGGATCTCTATTTTCAAATCCTATGAAGTTTTTCCCTCTGCGTGGAATTAGCCCCTTGACTTCAAGATAGCCAATTTCAATACAGAGCCAAGAGCCACTGTCCCCCGGGCTCTTGATTGCTACTCTTTTGTTTGCAAGATGCTACTCTTTTTCTCCCTGGGAAAGCCTCAGGTCAGTGTTTTTCTTAGTCATCCCAGCTATTCTAGGGGCAGGCCATGGAGTGATATCAAATGATGCAAGGATGTGCAAAGTTCTAAAGCCCACAGGAGCTAGCCCTCCACAGAATGCACGTATGCACCGACTGGGAGGAAGAATGGGCGGCTTTTTTTGATTTCTCTGGCTGCCAAATACCAACTGGTCATAAAAAATTACATCAACTTTATATATCTCATCCCAAAGCCTCATTGATTGGTGGAAGGGGTTCATCCCTTGTGGGACCCACGGGGAACGAGTAAGGCACCCAGGCTGCTGCGGCTGTGGCCTATTGATGAAGGCCAGTCCCCAATGTTGAGACATCACTTTTGGTTAGCTCGGGGTATCTGTGGGTGGTTGGAGGGAAAGACTAGGGAAGGAGGTGACAAGGAGGTTTTTTGAAAAGAACTCTGAGGGCAAAACGGTTATTTTATATAGAGTCTTAGTGAAAAACTGCTTTAATGGAAGGCACTTTGATCTAGTCAGTTGGAAAGATCTTTTTCAACTCAGAACTGTTGATTTGCTGAATTTAAAATACTCATTAAGATTAATTCCATGAACATTTACTGGGCTTCTGTATGTGCTGAGTCATTGGAGGTATATAAGGGTAAGATGGCCTGATCTTGTAAGTATGCATCGGATCCCATCATCTCAGTTAGAGATTGCAAACATGATCTCCAGGGGAGTGAACGATCTTACCAGAAATATGGCAATTATCAAGGAAAACTAATAATGTGGCCCCAAGCAAAGTCTTTTTAACTACCCCAATAATCCCAAGGATGGCTAAAATTTCTAATCAGAGATCATGCGCAGTAATGAAATGTGTTTTTCATTATTGTCCAGTTAGCTGTGGCCCTTTTCTTAAATGACAGCTTTCAGGGCAGGCCCTGCTCTCATTCAGGAGGGCCGCTGCCCAGCTGGAGCGAGCCCACGTTTTGGTTCAATGCCCGCTTGCTTAGATCAAGGAGACCTAAACCTATCCATTTGCTTATCCAGACAGTCCTTATCACCAGAGTATCTTCGATCTCAAGGTCTTGAGATTTCTTGTGCTTACATCTTCAAGTGCCAATAAACACAATAATCTCTGGGGTCAGGGAGTAAAGAAGAGGTTCACATTTTATCTGGTTTTCGATGTCGAGATACGTTCTACGGGATTGGTTGGTTATCATTGACATGATGGGAACATAATCTAGGCAGATTGCAAAATGCTTTATATCTCATCCTCTCAGAATGATAAGATTAAAAAGGAAATGGATATCATTTCTCTATAAAGACTGTAGTGATTAAAACACTCAAATTCTGCCTCCCTATACGTGCATATGTCTGTACATACATACGTCCATCTTTGGGGTTTTGCTGTAGGACGACCTACGCAGGAAGCTAGTAATTTGTTTCTGGTGCTAAAGTTCTGCTAGCAAACTAACCAACAGGAACGAGTCGTATGAAGTATGAAGGAGGGAAAATTCTAAAGACTAAATGTATGTGTGCGTGAGAGCCTCCTCACCTATTCCATCCCTCTGTAACTTAAGACAAGAGCCGGTTATATACTGAAGATCGGGTACAAGCATTTTTAACGAGCTTGCTAGTTATATGGTTTCATTTGAGCGTGGAGAGCTAAGACACGCATGAAGGGGTAGGCTGACAGCTCATTGTTCTAACGCTCAGCAGAAGGGAACAGTCTGACTACAATGATCTACGTCCCCGAGAGAACCCTGCTAGGCACGGTGACATCCCCAAATCTGATATCCTATCTTGGAAGGCAGCTAGGAGGTATTCAACAGTCATCTGATAAATGAACGAATATGTGAACAAGTCCGTAAACAGATGCCTTCCCCTCTAGGACCAAGCCCAGGAACCTGTCACACTGCTGCAGGAACGTTCCTGGGCTGATGTTTTGGGTCCTGCGGGTCAACACGCAGCCTCCCCTTACCCCCCATGACCGTCCATAGTCATGTGCACACAGCCGTCACTCTCGGGCTGGCTCACCTGGAGGGAAAGAGTTAGCCCTAAAGACAGCTCCTTTTAGGGAGGGGTCTGCCTGGCACATTCCATGAGTCTCATTTTGCTGGCCCAGCAACAGTCACTTTGGAAATACCGAGAAGCAATGAGAATAGCATGTTTATAAGACGGTGTGCTTTCCTGTTCTGTGCAATGTTTGAGTGCATCCTGTATACAGCTCTGATATGCGGGACGGATTGGTTATTTTTGCTTCCTGCTTAAAAGATAGTTTTGCTTTTTGGAGATTGGATTCATCTCATCGAGGCTTAAAGGCCGGGACAAGGACACTCAACTCACACTGGGCTCTCTGCAGAGTAAGACCTGGCCCACAGTTAATGCTTAATAAATGCTTTCTGAGAATGGTGTTCTCCTCTTTTAGTTAAAGAAGAATCAAATGCAAGCATGAACTTAACAAATATAGACCCAGAGCTCTCTCTACTGCCCTTGGGGCAAACCTCTCAGGTGGACCTCAGACCGTGTGGAAAGCCCGTTAGGGTTGCCCTTACGCCAGTGATTTCAGGCCTCCAAAGAGGTTAAAAACCACTCGTTTGGAGGCACGTACCTGAGGTGGGAATTGTGTCGGAGGGGTCCTTGTCAGGGCACGTGATTTCTGTCCCATATCTCACCTGCAATGAGATGCAGAGAAGAAGGAGAAATGGATCTTGCAACGTAGAAAACTGGATGAGAAGCAGGGCCTTTATTTGGAAAACACTAGTCAATGAAGAAACCTAGGTATGGCTTAAGATCCTCCCCCTCCTTCAACACTCCTATCCGAGTGTCCCTGACACCCTTTCCTAAATGCTCCCCATCCTGTCCCCTATCCTCTAGTTCCTCCACCCGGGCCTGTGCCCAGGCCTGTGTGACTTCTTGCCTGGAATACTGCAGGACCCACAGCCTCCAGTCCTGTGGGCTTCCTCCCCAGCCTCTGAGCCCATACCGATGGTGTGCTCTCTCTCCCAACATAACACAACTCTGTCACCCCCCTGCCCACATTCTCAATGAAAGCAGGGATTTTTGTGTTTCGTGTACTGTATCCTTATAGCCCCGAACACCATATAGTAAATGCTTGATGAATATGTGTTGGTTGAAAAAACTACATTTCTGCTGCACTGACATCAGCATGAATTCCATCCTCCTTAGCACATCCCAAGAGGACCCCAGCATTCTAAACCATCAGCTCTTGACTCAGTTCTCATGCCCTCCGTGCCTCTGCCCAAGTCTACCTCCATCCCCCCTTACCTTTCCCTCTTTCCTTCCCACATTCCCATCCACCTGGTCACCACCCTTAGTCATCCTTCAAGGCTGGGGTCCTTTGCACTCTTTGGGAAGGGTTGTCAACCGTCTCTGGTTGGTTGTTTCCTCTGTGTTCCAGAATACCCATGGAAACTTTAAGTATAGGACTCACTCCATCATGCTACAATTGCTGGTTGGTGCCACTGGGCTGAGTTCCTTGTGACACGTGATGTATTTTATTTGTGGTTTTCTCTCCTATGCCCAGTATTCCTCCACCCACTCACCCATTTTGTCATTTGACAAATAGTGACTGGGCACCTGCTCCGAGGCCCTGCATTCTAGGGGTACACAGAAGGTATTCAATAAATGTATCCTGGGAGAATGTGTTGCTCCCTCCTATCAGACGACAATAACAGCAACACTCATATAGAACTCAGGGCATACCAGATACTAGAAGATGCGCTTTATACTTTACTAACGTATTATAATTTATTAACAACGCTATGAGATCGGGCTGTGACTATCATTTCAGGGATATAAAAAACACCAAGGCACAGAGATGGTAAGTTTCTTGCCCAGTGACACAGAGCCAGTAAGTGGAAGAGTCTGGATTTGAACCCACAGCCGGTCCTCTCACCTCACGGTATTGCGCTGCCTCCCGGATGGTTCCTCATGGCTGAGATATTTGTTAGACAGTGTGGGACACGTTGATAAATCGAGTCTCTTGCGCTCTATCGCTCAGGCTCTGTAGTGGGTCAGCTCTGCCTGTGCCGCCCGGAGTAAGTCTCACCCTCTCTTACACGACAGGGAGACGGGAATGGCACGCGTACCAAACTGGTCTCAACTCGTCTTGGCCCCCAGTCCTCTGAGAGTGAGCACGGCAGCCGGCCCCTCAGAGGAGCGCACGTTTCCCTACGACTCTTGACAGGAGACATCAGAGAGACTCCTGGGATAAGCACCCAGGGAGACGTGAGTGTGGGAGGGGCCCCCGCAGGGGTGCGCCAACTTCGCAGGCCTTCGGGTCTCCATGCCGTCTGGTTTCAGACTTTACCACATTTCTCCACTTTTCTCTTAACTTTCTCCTCAGATTAAGGGCTCAGGTGAGTCTAAAAGGACCTGTTGCCAGAGATTTGGGGAGGGCCTGAGGATTCTTATTTCACCTCAGAATAGACAGGCAGAAGCAGGGGTGCTGAGCGCCCCGACGCCTCCCTGGAGCCTCAGGATGCTGGCTGCTGAGCTGCCCGGCAGACCGGCTTCAAGCACCTTGGGGGGGGGG
>JAPYYM010002843.1:0-11816 GCA_028534135.1 Potos flavus
CCCCCCCCTCCCCGGCGTGGCCAGACCCTGAGCCCCGCTGCGCCCCCAACAGACTTGACGCCAGGCCGTTCCCGCTGCATTCTCTCCAGTAAAGTGGTCCCTTGTTGGGCTTTATTTTATTCTGTAAAAATAAGCCTCATTATAAAACAGAATGAGATCCGCAAACCAAACCTCAAAACCTCTGGCACAACCAGACCCCCTAAGTGGATGAAGTCCCCGCTGACGGGTCAGGCCCTTCAACTCATTGCTTCTGTCGCTTGTTTCTGGAGAACATGACTCCAATGAGGCCCATGGCTGCCAAGCCCACTCCTGCGATGCCAGCCGCCACAATGGCATCTCTGACCTGCAAGAGAGAGGAGGGGAGGTCACACTCCGTCGGGGATCCGAGGACAGGCTGTCCATCCGGCAAGGACACTCAGCTCCAGGAGACTCACATGCCCCTTGGCCCACTTGACAATCTCCGGAGTGAACACATACCGGCAGGGAAATGCGGAGAAGAGGGCTGGGTGGGGAAAGAGCCGCTGGGTGGAGCCGGCTGGCCAGGGCGGTACACGGGCCGAGGGCGACTCGACCCACTCCGCGGGTATTTAAAGCACCCAAATCCCCAGAGGGTGGTTGTGCAAAGGACAAGGAGACGAAGGCGGGATGGCTGAGATCCTGGCGGCCATCAGGCAGCCCTTGCGGCCAGTGTGAGGGGGCGCAGGAACGACTCTCGAATACTCACCGTGTCACACCTGTGCCCCCCGGGGGAGCAAGGACCTCCCGTGTGTCACTTGTCTTGTTCCCCGCTGCCTCCCCCACACCCGGTTCTGCCAGGCACAGGGGTGCTCTTTACAAGTTCTTAAAGATATGACCCAACTAGGAGTAGTGGTGATGCTCTACTTTACGTTATTAGTATTTCTGACTCGCATGGCTCATACTAGAAGAAAGAAGTGTTGCAAAAATAAGAGTAGATTTCAGGGTAAAAAATCCCATGTCAAATTTCACTCCCCCTGAAACTTAACCCAGAGTAAAGTAAGGCATTTGTCTTAGGTGTAATTTCACAAGGACCCACAGAGCTCTAAATTCTAAGGCAGCAGGAAAAAGTTGAGGATCAATCCAAATTATAACACAGGATCCTCGGGAAAGGGCAGATATTGGCAACACCAAGTAGCCCTGGAAACAGGACAGAGAAAGAACTTCAGCTAGGTCCCTGGAACACCCCGCCCCCCATCCACCCAACTACAACAGAAGTCTGAAAGTTTATTCCTGCAGAGGGTGAAACAGAAGACTTGGGGGCCTGGGAATTGAGAAACACATGTGAGGATGTGGATATCATGTCAAAAACAAGGCTAATTGTGAGACTCTTGGCCCTCCTACCCATCTCTGCTCCCAGAACACTACCTACCACACAAGAGTCAGGAAAACCTTCCTGGGGAGTCTGACCAGACCAAGTGGAAACAAAAGACACTTGGGGTGCCTGGCTGGCTCGGTCAGGGGATGTGTGATTCTTGATCTCGGGGTCATGAGTTCAAGCCCTTCATTGGGTATAGCGATTACTTAAATAAATAAATAAAACTTAAAAAAAAAAGATACCAACATCAAGGATTCCCAAACTATCCACCTATATCGCCCGAAATGAAACTCAAAGTCAACAAGCCACTTGTCCCCTCCCAGTTCACTCAAAGCTTCCATTTAGCAGCAAACCCCCACCCTTAATCACGAGCATATGACCAAGATGCCAGACAACTGAGGAAGACCTTTAAAACAGAAGACAGCAAAACAAACAACAAACAATCCAAAGAAACAGAAATCATATCTAGAAAACATCATTTTAAAAATTATCACTAGAGGGGCGCCTGGGTGGCTCAGTTGGTTAAGGCCTCTGCCTTTGGCTCAGGTCAGGATCTCAGGGTCCTGGGATCGAGCCCCGCATCGGGCTCTCCGCTCTGCGGGGAGCCTGCTTCCCCTTCTCTCTCTGCCTGCCTTTCTGCCTACTTGTGATCTCTCTCTCTGCAAATAAATAAATAAAATCTTTAAAAAAAATTATCACTAGAGAATAAAAGAACATATTACATCCACTAAATAAGAACATGTGCTATAGGGAAGCCTGGGTGGCTCAGTTGGTTAAGCATCTGCCTTCGGCTCAGGTCATGATCTCGGGGGCCTGGGATCGAGCCCTGCATTGGGCTCCCTGCTCAGTGAGGAGTCTAATTCTCCCTCTGCCTGCCACTCCCTCCACTTATGCTTTCTGTCTGTCTCTCAAATAAATAAATAAAAACTTAAAAAAAAAAAAGAACACGGGACTATAAAAAATAATAGAATATTGAGAGAATACAAACAATTCTTAGAAAATATAATGGAAATGACAGACTCAATAAAAAGTTTGAAAGATGAAGTTGAGGAAATCTCTCAGAAAAAAAATAGTGAAAAGATAAAGACACAGAAGACAGAAGCCAAAGGTTAAAAATTAGGGAATAATCCAGGCACTCTGACAGCTGAGGAATAGACGTTCCAGAAAGAGATAATACAGGAAACTCAGAGGAGAATCAAGAGTGAAATAATTGATGAAAATTAACAGGACTAAAGGACATACGTTTTCAGATTGAAATGGTGTTCTGAGGCCCCTCTTAATGGATAAATGCAGACCCACAGCACCGCACATTACTGTGAATTCTAGAGAACTGGGAAAAGAAAAAATATTGTAACTGCTAGAGCTGGGGAGAAAAACAGAAAGCAGAGGAAAGATCAGGAATTGGGATCACTTCAGATTTCTCCAAAGCAATGCTGGAAGCAAGAAGGCAATGGAACATTGCCTCCAAGAGTCTAATGTAAAGCAATTTTTAACCTAGAGTTTTCTACCCACACTATCAAATCAAGTGGAAGGGTAAAATAAAAAATAATTCAGAAATACGGGTTTTAAAAATGTACCTTCTATACATCCTTTTTTTCTTTTAAGATTTTGTTTGACAGAGAGAGAGAAAGAGAGAGCATAAAACAGGAGGAGCAGCAGAGGGAGAGGGAGAAGCAGGCTCCCCGCAGAGCAGGGAGCCTGACGCGCGGCTCAATCACAGGACCCTGTGATCATGACCTGAGCTGAAAGCAGATACTCAACCGTCAGAGCCACCGAGGTGCCCACAAACACCCTTTTTCAAGAAGCTACTAAAAGAGGTTCCACCAAAACAAGGGAGTGAACCCAGAAAGAAGATGTGAGCTACAGAAGAGGGGCACTCCAGGGCAGGAGAGGATAGACGGGAATGTCTCCAGCGTGATGGGGATGGGAGACGCTGGGGCAAGAATTTTGTACCAGCTGTAGACAGTAACTGGTAAGTAGACATACGGGCCCCCTGAAGATGTCCATGTCCTAATTCCAGGAACCTCTAAGTATATTGTGCTACATGGTTAAGGGAGAACTAAAGTTGCAGATGGAATTAGGTTGCTAATCAATTTACCTTAAAAAGGGGGGAGATAAGCCTGGATTATGCAGGTGGGCCCAGTGTCATCACGAGTTCCTTAAAAGATGGAAGAAGGAGGGGCGCCTGGGTGGCTCAGTGGGTTAAAGCCTCTGCCTTCAGCTCAGGTCATGATCTCAGCGTCCTGAGATGGAGCCCCGCATCGGGCTCTCTGCTCAGCGGGGAGCCTGCTTCCCCCTCCCTCTCTGCCTACTTGTGATCTCTCTCTCTCTGTCAAGTAAATAAATAAAATCTTAAAAAAAAAAAAAACAGAAGATGGAAGAAGGAGTCCGAAGAATCAGTGTCATGCGGTCACGTGGTGTGAGAAAGGCTCAAGCAGCAATTGCTGGCTCTGAAGATGGAGGACAGGCTACGCGCCAAGCTGTGTAGGAAGCCTCTAGAAGCCGGAAAAGGCAAGAACACAGATTCTCCCCTAGAATCTCCAGAAAAGAACAGAGCCCTGGGGGCACCTTGATTTTAGCCCCGTGAAACCATTTTCAGACTTCCGACCTCTAGAACTGTGAGACGATGACTTTGGGTTGTTTGTAGTCCCTAAGTTTGGGGTCATTTGTAACGGCAGCCATCGGAAGCTCATATGGTAATCAGCCCGGGGGAGAGCAGTGAGGCTCCTGAGCCTGGTGGTCCCGTGTTCCATGTACTGCCTTCCTAACCTAAAGCCTCTTCTGAGGGATGCGGTCCACCTAAATTAAGAGAAAGACAGAGAAATAAGAAATGAAGAGATCACGGAACTAGGGAAACCAATCCAAGAGAAAGGCAAAGGAAATCTGAAGAAGAACCTCGAAGGGAAGTCTTGGGGTAAACCACTCAGTCAGCCAAGAGCCAACTGGCCCGGACAGCAGAACGGCCATCTCAGGGATGGATTGTCCAAGGAGAACACCCTGGAACTCAGAGATTCCCTTGTGGAAAAAACTGACAACAGGTACAAGGAAAACTGAGCAATGCAAGGAGATACTAATTACCTTCAAGAAAAAAAGAAACCCTTCCCTAACCCCAAAAGGAAATTCAAACACTCAGCTGTGAGTAAAATTTACATAAACAGGGGCACCTGGGTGGCTCAGTCGTTAAGCGCCTGCCTTCGGCTCAGGTCGTGATCTCAGAGTCCTGGGATCGAGCCCCGCATCGGGCTCCCTGCTCAGCAGGAAGCCTGCTTCTCCCTCTCCCACTCCCCCCGCACATATTCCCTCTCTCGCTGTGTCTCTGTCAAAAAAATAAATTAAAAAATCTTTAAAAAAATTTAAAAAAAATTTACATAAACATAAAACACTGAATAGTAATTTAATAAAAATGTATAAAATATGGGCGCCTAAGTGGCTCAGTCGGTTAAGCATCTGCCTTCAGCTCAGGTCATGATCCCGGGGTCCTGGGATCGAGCCCCGCATCGGGCTCCCTGCTCAGCAGGGAGCCTGCTTCTCCCTCTCCTGCTTATGCTCTCTCACTCTCTCAAATAAATAAATAAAATCTTAAAGAAAAAAAAAGATGGTAGTATACACATATTGTTTAAAAATTCAGAAATAGGTAAATGCCAAGCTAAAAGAGAAAAGAGTGGCTGCCTGGTCAGACAGGGAGGAGTAGAGAGGGGTATTTGTTACAGGTCTTTGAAACTGGCTTTCTTTTCAATTTGTGTGCGTGCACTACTTTGAAAATCTAAAAATTAAATTTTAAAAACTTTTCCAGAAAAAAAACAACAAAGGACAAAGAAATAGAAGCCTGCCTAGTCAGCCCAGAAACCTGATACAAAACCTTTTTGCACCCTCTAACTTCAAATGCCAGTGCCACGTCTACAAAACTTGAAAGGTAAGAAGATGATGAGGAAACCATCGCACAGGGGAGGCAAAGACCACGGGCGTTTTAGGAAGACAGCAGGTGACTCAGAAAACATCCCAACACTTGAGTCTGTTGCCCTAATTTGCAGTCTGGCTGCAAGGCCAGTGTATCCGGCAGCCCTGCCGCCTGCTTCTTTCCCAGTCTCTGAGCCCTACGGCCCCCTTTCCAGCACCTTCATGTTTCATCAGGTCCAGCAGCAACACTGAAGGGAACAGAACTCAGTGGAAACAGTTCAGATCAGCAAGAAACAGCGAGAAAGTTCGGCCTCTTCCTATTTCCAGCATGATCCAGGCGCAGCTCTGGGGACACCAGCCCCTGTGACAATGCAAATGGAGAGTCTGCTCTCATAGCCAGTGTCCCCAATGAAGGCACGATGCCCCAAATCAGCAAAACTGTACTTTTTCCCACATGAGGGAGTGAAAAAGGGTCACGAATATGGATCTAGAAATTGCACCCATGAGGGGCACCTGGGTGGCTCAGTGGGTTAAAGCCTCTGCCTTCAGCTCAGGTCATGATCTCAGGGTCCTGGGATCGAGCCCCGCATCGGGGTCTCTGCTCAACAGGAAGCCTGCTTCCCCCTCTCTCTCTGCCTGCCTCTCTGCTTACTTGTGTTCTCTCTCTCTCTGTCAAATAAATAAATAAAATCTTTAAAAAAAGAAATTGCACCCATGAGCCAAGCTGGGCATTTAAGCACAATTAAGAACAAGCAAAGAAAAAGATGTTTAATCACCATTTTATGCCAAGTCCAGTGAAGACCATGTATCCCAAATCCCAGGAATAAAAAATATGAAAATATGAACTTTGTACCCAAAACTAACACCCTTACACAGTCGGCACTGTCCTTGCTCCCCTAAGCACAGAGCTTGCCTAGATTGTATGCTTTGGCTGCCACAAACTCTTAATGACCATTATAGAGAAGAATTTGGAGGTCTTCACTGGCTAAAAATAAATACATCTTAGCGCTGCCCATAAATGGGCTCCTCACGGCTGTGTGCGATGTCAGGAAACACACCGGTATCACTTATATCACGCGATACCCAGAACTGAGGTTCCTAGCAGCCAGAAGCAAGGATGACAAGGTCTGAACGAAGCTACAGACCCAAGGTGTGACTGCGAATCAGTCTTTAACCTTCGCGGTAGAGGTCATCAGTCGTGGCTTTGTGGCAGCCGCAGTGGTTCTCGGGGGAACCCACACGAAAACTCTTGTCCCCAGCGTTTTCCTTGCTAAACGATTTGTCAGGGTGGGAGAAACAGTCTGCAGATAATGGAGGAGGAACACTGTGCCCCCCGGTTCTTTACAGAACCTCAGAGAGGGAGAACGCATGAGACAGCGGCTTCATACAAAAGGTACTTTGTCAAGGAAATCAACAATAGCCTCACTGTGAGCATGCGCGGGACCGAGGCAGAGTATAATCAAACACAAGACAGCAGGTCCTGGTTAGTCCTGAGAGTGCACATTTTACGGGGGGACGCGACCCGCCCCAGACGACACTACAGCTGCCCGGGCTGCTGGGTGAGCTGAATTACAGGAGCTCGGATCCCGAAAAGGGCCACAGGTGGGCGGCACAGGTCGTAAGGCAGAATATTATGAAACACAAAAACTGTCCCTTGTTAGAAATGCTAAGAAATCTGCCTTTTTTTTTTTTTTTTTTTTTAATGTGGATAAACAGGAATTCTACGAGACCACCAAGAATGAGCTGTTTATGCTACCCAGCTCCTCGGCGTTAAAGCCTCGGAATTGTTTTGGGAAAAAGAAACTTCTCATGTGCTTTCTTCACGTTGAGCAATGTTTAAGTGGGTAAAAGACAAACAGTGTTGTCCAAAACACAGGATTCTTCCCCGGCGGTGACTCAGCGTGGGTCATGGTGCACAACCGCGCCGGTCCACAGTGCCGACTTGCCCGTGTCCACACCCTCGTCCCCACCCCCGAGTGTGGCATCCATTTGTCTTCTAGGTGCCCGATGCCCAGCCCCCGCCAGCTGACCGGAGGGTCTGGCTCCTGGGGACGACGGGGACGCGGGCTGAGGACGCACCTGGTCACTGCGGGCGACTCCGTAGCGCAGCTCGTTCACGAAATGCTCGCAGTTCTCACAGGGCAGCGAATAGGGCAGCTCCTGCCCCACCAGCTCCTCTGCCCGCTGGACGATTTTGCTGGGAGGCAGCGGGGAGTACTTGTCGTCGTGTTTGTTATTGACCTGGTACCTGTCTCTCCCAACCACATCATACAGCAGCTCCTTCTTCACTATGGCCTTCTCAGTCAGGGTGGACATGATGCTGGCCGCACCAGCCCCCGCGACTTCGCCTGAGGATTCACAAAGAGGAAACAGAGGGATCAATCCTGGGCAAGCCCCTAGGGGTCCATCCACAGGCCCTTGGCAGGGTCCACAGAGCACAAGCAGAAGGGATGGGAAAAGGGAGCAGGGTCAGACACAGGCTGTGTGGCTTTGGAGAAGGTGGTTGTGGTCTCTAGGCCCCGGCTTCCTTGTCTGAAATGAGGAGTGGTGAAGTTTCTAGAGAAGCAGAGCTTCTACACCTGTGGCTCCTCTGTGGCCCTCTTGGTTATGCAAATATGGGCGCTGAGCACCCCCTTCTCCCTGGGGGAACAGATTATGAACCTTCTGTGATTCCATCAAGGCCATACTCCCTTGACAAATACAAAGCTGATTATTGCAGAAAAGAGGTATGGATGAGGAGTTTCCACCCTTCTTGGAGCAAAGGGACCAAAACCTCACAGCAACTCCTAGAGGTGGATTGCCAGGGAGACCCGGTAGGTACACCTGGCACAGCCCTTACTGAGGCTGAGAAGCTGGAAGGGGCAACAAAGCTCCAGAAATTAAACTCCCTATGGAATACTACTCTGTCATAAAAAAAGATCTTGCCATTTACAGCACCATGAACGGAACTACAGGGTATTATGCTCAGCAAAATAAGTCAGACAGACAAAGACAAATACCATATGATTGCACTCGTATGTGGAATCTCAAAAACAGAAAAATGACTACAGAAATAAACAAAAAGCAGAAACAGACCCGTAAGACAGAGAATGAACTGGTGGTTGGTTGCCAGAGGAGAAGGAGAGGGGAGATGGGCAAAATGGGCGAGGGGGCGTGGGGGGTTACACATGGCAGGAATGAGTCACGATGATAAAGGGCACAAGCACAGGGAAGAGAGTCAAAGGGGTTGTCCTAGCATTGTACGGGGACACATGGTAGCTATACTTGCTGTGAGAACAGCATACCATATAGACCTGTCCGGGCACTGCCCCGCACACCTGTAACTCATGGAACACCGTGTGTCAACTACACTTCAAGTAAAAAATAGAAAACTCAAAAGAAAGGGAGTCTAGGGTCCATCCAAGGACCAGGATGGTGGGCAGGGGAGGCTGACATCAGCGCAAGACCGGACAGCCCTCCGAAGGCGGCCAATCTTCACAGTTGGGGATGTTGGCCAAAAAAGTGGGTGTGCACCAAAGAGGTGGGCCCCGGAGAGACCCACTGTCCCTCAAAAAGCCTCTGCAGCCCTGCTGGGATGGGATCTCCAAGGCCCTTCTCCGCAGGGGAGGCGTCCTGTTAGGCGGGCCACAGACAGTCTTCCGAGGGACACCATGTGACAGCCACAAGCAATGGCAGGAGGGGCTGATCAGATTCCAGGTCTTTCCAAAGAGGACTAGCCTCCTTTGCCCTGAGTAGATTCCTGAGATTTTAGAAGACCAGGGGAGTTCAGACCTGCTACCAGTGGGGCGGGAGGTGTTTGAGGGAGCCGTTGGAGTAAAGAATAGAGATGGTACCTTGCGGAGCTCTGGGTTTGTAGAGAGGGTTGGCATGGGAATGGGACCAGGTGAGTTTCAGCGCCAGGCAGGGAGGGTGGCAGGGCTGAGACAGGGGTGAGGTAAGCAGGGTGGCTATAGCACAAAATTTAAGGAGGCTCCAATCCCTAAGAGTGAGGCTTCCTTAAACTTTGCTCGGTGGGTGCAACTCTGGTGGGAGGTTCCATAGGGTACCGCTGATGATCAGAAACTCTCGGTTTGGATTCTGGCTGCATCACTGAGTGGTCCTGACATGCCACTTAACCTTGCTGAACCAACGCTGTGCAAGTCCCCAAATACATACCAAAATTGATACATAAACACATATCAATAGCATTTAAAGCTCCTTTCCAGGGCGCCTGGGTGGCTCAGTCGTTACGCTTCTGCCTTCAGCTCAGGTCATGATTCCAGGGTCCTGGGATCGAGTCCCACACCGGGTTCCCTGCTCAGCGGGAAGCCTGCTTCTCCCTCTCCCACTCTCCCTGCTTGTGTTCCCTCTCTTGCTGTCTCTCTCTGTCAAATAAATAAATAAAATCTTTTAAAAAAACCAAAAAATTCTTTCCATTTTTAAAGTTAGTCCCTTAAAGAAAATGTTAGTTAAACAATCAGAGAAAGGGCATATAAGTAGGGCACACAGTGGATGAGTGAGTTTTGGGAAATGTCAGACACGGCCATGCCGTGGGAAAAGGCACAGAGTCAAGAGACAGCCAGAGGTCGAGTCCCATCTCCACCACTTACCGGCCCTGTGACTGGGCAAGGTGCTTAACTTCTGTGAGTCCCCAGTTCCTTGTAGAGCAGGGATAATAACAGCCCTATCTGTCCCTACAGCATGGTGGCAGGGGGAGGGGCTGCAAGGATTATGGAAGCTGGCCACCTAGGGTGGCTTCTTCGGTACCTGGCACAGGGTGAGTGCCCCGCAGGTGTCAGCTGTCATCATCGAGGTTGTTCCCCGAGCTTCCTGCCAACTCTAATCTCTACCATTTTCTGAGTAGCATGAGGTCAGTCCTGACCTCGGGGGCAAGGTTCCCACAAAGCTCTAGTGAGAAGATGCATGTGGAATCATCTTTCCCCTTTAAGGAGCATCGCCGGCTCCATGACCGTGGCACACGTATCCCCAGGATCCCTGCCATGCCCTCCCCTGCCTCCTGTCCACCAGGTACATCCTCTGGGGGCAGTCAGTCAACCCTGCCACCCTATTGTGTCTGGGGGCCTTGTCCAAGGTGCTGGAGGTAGCGGCTTGAACTAGACAGGGCGCCTGCCCTCAAGTAGCTTATAGTCCAGTGAGAGGACTCACCCTGACAAGGAACAGACAAAATCAGGTACTTCCGGGTAGTGAAAGTGCTACAGATTAGAATAAGTGAAATATTACAGCGGGGGTGACTCGCAGAGGCCTGGCGTGGGGAGGGCCTCCCCAAGGAACAGGTGTCGAGTGGAGTCTGGAATGATGGAAAGGGGGCAGCCATGCTGAGATCCAGGAAGAGCATCACATGCAGAAGGAAGGGCAAGGGCCTCGGGAAGGAAGGGCATGGCTTGCTCCAGAGGCTGCAGGAAGGCCGATGTGGCTGACGTCGAGAGACCCAACGGGACGGGAGAGAAAGATCCAGGTCAGAGAGGCAGGCAGAGGCCAGACCATACCAGGCCCCACGGGCCACAGTACAGACTTGGAAGCTTACTCTGTGTGATGGAAAAGCCAGGCAAGAATTTTAAGGGACGTTTTCTTCCTGACTAGACGTGGGCGAGTTCTGTCTCAGATCTGGTGAGAAACAACCCCATACCCCGGTCATTGTCTTTTCCTCATCCCCCCAGGGACTTGCCCTTCTCAACTTGGGGTGCTGGGATGGGGGAGATGGCCGGGCGAGATCTGGCACTCAAGAGTGGTTAGGTACCAATAGCAAGATGTCTTCAGAAAATGCCAAACTTGGGCACCCTGCCCCCAAGTTCAAAGCCACAGCCGTTAGGCTAGATGTCCAGTTCGAAGGCATCAGCCTCTTGGACTACAAAACAAAATGCGTTGTTCTTCTTCTGTCCTCTTGACTTCTGCATTGTGTGCCCCATGGAGATCATTGTTTTCAGTGATTCTGAATTTAAGAAACTCAACTGCCAAGCGGCTGGTGCTTCTGTGCATTCTCATTTCTGTCACCTGGCATGGATCAACACACAGGAAATAAGGAGGACTGGGACCCATGAACTTTCCCCTGGTATCAGACCCCACGTGGACCATTGTTCAGGACTACGGAGTCTTAAAGGCTGATGAAGGTATCTCATTCCGGGGGCTTTTTTATTTTTTTAGATTTTTTATTTATTTATTTGTCAGAGAGGAGAGAGATCACAAGTAGGCAGAGAGGCAGGCAGAGAGAGAGGAGGAAGCAGGCTTCCTGCTGAGCAGAGAGCCCGACGCGGGGCTCGATCCCAGGACCCTGAGATCATGACCCGAACTGAAGGTAGAGGCTTTAACCCACTGAGCCACCCAGGCGCCCCAGGGGCTTTTTTATTCTTGACGATACAGGTTTCCTTTGGCAGATGACTGAGGGGTGACCCGGGGTGACCCCCCCCCCGCCCCCCCGTCTGCTGCTCTGTGGGCGAGACTCTGAGACTACTGCAGGCCTTCCAGTTTACTGAGAAGCCTGGGGAAGTGCCCCCGCTGGCGGGAAGCCTGGCAATGATACCATCAAGCCTGCCGCGCAGAAGAATGAAGAATAATTCTCCAAGCAGAAGTGAGCACTGGGCCTTTTTAG
>JAPYYM010002844.1:0-11816 GCA_028534135.1 Potos flavus
TATTTCACAGGACTTGTAGGTTCAACTAGAGCATGTCGACTTAAAAATATTAATGTTTTCTGCGGGAATTGATTAGATGTAGTGTCCTGGCCTATCTGGGTCACACTGAAGACATGGTGCTGCCATCCAGTTAAGTATCTGAACTATCACTTGTTCTTCCTATTGGACATCTTTATAGGATTTTAAGCCAATACAATCAAAAATTAACAACACACTTTTCTTTCATAGTCAAATCATTTTTCTTTGATCTTATTTCTCCTCAGAATATTTTTTAATGAAATTTAAGCCTCTGAAACATCTGGTTTCTTTCTACCCTCTCAACCTTAATTCCAATTACTCTACTTCTCATCCTCTGTTGTCTGGTAATGTGAGACCTAGTTTAAATGTTGTATCAGTTGCGGTAAAGTGTAAGCTAGGGTAACTAAAGCGAAGAGAACCAAATAAGTCCATTTCTTCTCATGTCACAGTCCAGCAAGCTTAGGCTAGTGAGGCAGCTGTGCTCCATGAAGTCATTCAGGGATCCAGGTTCCCTCCTTCATTAGCTGTCCCATTTGTTAGACATCAGACTCTTCTTCATGGTCCAAGCTGAGATGCAAAGCATCTGATTTGTAGGAAAAGGAAAAAGAGATGAAATCCAAGGCAGCAGTTTATTTTTGCTCAAGTGAGGAAACTGCACAAGTCACAGTTGCTAACCTGGCCACTCAAAGCTACAAGGAAGAATGGAACCTATAACAGATTTGGAGGTACAATCAGCCACTCATTTTATGGAAGCTTCAAATTGCCTAAGTAAACAGAATCAATTACTTTATTTTCTAAACTTTGAACATATCATATTATATATCTCTTTGTCTACTTCTAATAAGAGACTGCAAAATTCTGAAAACGAGGGCAGAGGTTTCTTCATTTATATAGTTCCTAAACCTTGCACATGGTAAATAATCACTTTATGTTACTGAATTGATCTGAATAGATTGCATTGTTCTGACAGCTAATTAGGTACAGAGATTATAGCAACCTCTATATTATTGATAGGGATCTTCAGGCTCTGACGTCAAATGGCATTCTCAAAATCAAGTTCATGATGAAACTAGGATTACAGCAAACTTTTCTGGTTCAATTTAATTAAAGTAAACCAAGCAATGTTGTGGGTCTACTCTGGCATGGAAGTAATTAATTTAAAAACTAAACACAAGTCATTTGAATGATACTGTGTTTATTGTGTGTGGATTTTTTTTAATGTCAACATCCAAAGATATCCTTCTGCATCCTTATGCAACTTGACAATATGCATAACCTAATGCTTTCCTTAATTTAGCTTCATTTTACAATGTCCAGCTGGGCTAATTCCAGTGAATATTGCCATTCTCAACATCTCTTTGGTTTTTGATAGTCTTAAAATTGAGATTGTTGCTATATTACAATATGAAGAGAGCTTCAAAAATAAAGACTAACTGATTTTAGTTAATAAGATGAATTCATTAGAAAAACTTAAATACATATGCTGATGATGGAGGAAAGGGTGTAGAGATGCTGCTGAAATTTAGCAGAAAAAAAACAATGTCTTGGAAACTCAATGGTGACTGACTACATTAATAAATAGGGTCTAGAATCAGACATACTTTGGTGACATCCTGGCTCTATTATTTAATAGCTCCACAACTTTTGGGAAGTGACTCTTTGTAAACCTCAACTGCCACATTCCTAAAATAAAGATATTCCTTAAGACCAGTTTTTGGATAATTCAATTAACACTTTTTCTGGAATAGATGAAGCAAATAATAAATGATAGCTTTTATCACTGACTATCTTATAGATCTAAGTGCCCTATGAAAAGTGACTGTAACCAAGATATGAAAATAGCTTTGTTTAAATTAGCTATTTTGAAATAATCAATAAAAGTAATTGTTCCTCTAAAGTCAGGCCTTAGCATTCATATTAAATTTTCTATTTTTGCTAACATACAAAGAAAAATGACATAGTTTTTGAGCTAGCTTACATTATTCTTAAGGCAGTAGAGCAAAGCATAAAAATCCAACACACTCCAATGTGAAAACATGCAATTGTCAGAGGGGATAACTGCAAAGAAATGCAGAGATTGCCAAAGACCTTAGAAGAGCTGGGGAAACAAATACATATGAGATAGTTATTTTTAAAAGGGAGAAAAACAAAAACATGTTCACAGCCAAAAGTTAGAGTACGATAAATTGAAAAGTAGAGAGATAAAACGAGAAAATAGTTTTCACTAGTAGATCTTAGAAAGTAAAGCGTTTTTTTCATCTGCTACTTTCATTACCAAACTAACATCAACGCTTGAGCGCCTCACAAAAATAATGGCTTGGAAGAGAATTTGAATTAGACAGGGGACATTTTCTCCAGTGAGCTTTGAAACTTATTATTGACTGTGTTTTTTGATGGGATAATGTTCTTTCTGCAATCAGTTGAACTAAATGAAAAGTATACATCTGTTTGCAGCACCATAAGAATTATAGGAGTTAACACTGATTAACCCTGTCATCAATTTGTGGTTGAGGGTTTAAAGGAAGGACTTCCAAAAGGTTGATTGTGAATATTTTATTGAAATATTATAAGAACATGATCAGTAATTACATATTTAATATGACATTGAGAAGGCTGGATCCAAAGTTTAAGAGCAGTGCAGATATGGAACCCTCATAAATATTGGTCCATATAATTAATTGTTTTTTATGCCATACATTTTATGTCATTTTGTTCTATTTGAATGTCTCCATGATTACACTTTTATCTTACATATAAATGGGTGAAGTAAGGTAAATTTAATTAATTTCCATAATAGTTGCACTTGTGATTTTTTAATTTTTGAAGAAAATCTATAAAAAATAGACATACCAGAACCAAGTTTCTTCTAACTAAAAGAAGTTTTATTAAAACATACTTAAACTGAGGCATCTGGCTGGTTCAGTTCATAGAGCATGCAACTCTTGATCTCTGGGTCATGATTTCAAGCCCCAACACTGGGCATAGAGCTTATTTAAAATAAAAACAAAACAAAAACAAAAAAAACTTGAACCTATTAACATTTTAGTAAAAGTAAATGTAAATTAAGGATTCATTGTTCTGGGTTAAGAAACACCTTTTTTTTTTTTCAAACATGGGGAATTATACTCATAGAAAATATTATGTAAGTTTTTTAATGGATTTTTATTTTTTTCATATCACTAATTCGTTTCACCTTTTTTTAATGTGTTATTGCTAAGTCATTTAAGTGCGAATCTTCAAGATATGAAAATGGAACTAACAATAGAATTCAGAACCTAAAATATCAATCATATGAACACTCTACAATTAATTAATTTATTCACATTTTAACCTTCAAAAAACGTAACGTAGATCTTAAAACTATTTTAAATAATTTTTTTAATCAATCATCTTAGGCCACAATAATCATGCATAACAAATCATACAAAGCTCCAGTGGAATACTACAATATGTGTATTTCTCACTCATCTGCAGCTATCATCTAGGCAGTGCTATGGACTTCAGATGGGCCCTTCATGCTTTTGTATGTTATATAGCTGTTGAAATCTGCTGGGATGACTAAGCTGAGTCAGCTCTGCTCCACATGTCTCTCATCCTGCATCAAGCTAGCCCGGCCATGTTCTCATGGTGGTGATGGTAGAAACACAAACATAGTTAACAAAAACACGCACAGTCTTTGATATATAGAGTGGAAATCCACTCCATAGCATCCACGTTCATAACATTCTTTTGGTCAAACAAGTTCTGAGGTCAGGTCAACTTCGTACTGTGGGAAAAGCTCTGCCTATTTTATAAGGATTACAATCTCACATGACAAATACAAAGAGAAGTAAAGAACTATGACCATTTTTAGAATCTATGATATATACATATTTTTTATTTTACAACAAGTTTTTTAATGCTTATTAATCAACCAAACCATCTATATGCAGGAATTACTCTATAACAACTAACTACTGTATTTATCTGTTCTGTATTTCTGAACTATTAGGCAACAATACATGCTGTTCCCCAAATGAAAAAAAAATTCTATTTTGATCACTTTGACCACATGTTATGAGTACTGGGACAATGAGTTGAGCATCAACAAATTAAACCTCAATAACCCAACAAATTAAAACTCAATAACTCATTACATCCTGCACAGTTTTTATCATTTTAAACAATGTAGAAGTGTTGTCCAGTAATATAGTAAGGATCCTTCTATTTAGACAACCACCATTCCAATGGGAAGTAGAGTCACAGATATAACTGGGTGATAATATGCATTTGCCTCTATGGGAGCTCATAAAAATGATAATAACAAGAATATGAAGTAGAAGTAAATATTAAAATCTACTTATCTTCAATAAAGTTCTATAGAACATAATTATATATCCTTTAAAGAAGTATAGAAAATAAAATTCCCCTTAAAATCAAGTCTAGAAAGAAAAAATATAATTCTACCATATAGACAAGAAAATAAAGTTATGATATTAATATTTCAGTTGATTAATATCATTTCCCATTCAGGATTTCAAATTAGCTTAATAAAGACTCATGTTTTCAGAATGAAACCTGTATTAATTCACAAGTCTTGAATTGGACAGTTTCTTCCCTAAACTTAATTTCTTAAATATTCTTAAAGCCCTGGCTTCTTCTCAAATTCATTGCTCAATAAATGACTTCAAGATTCCAAGTAATCACTCGCCTTTAATGGAGGTAATTTTAGACTTTGTCTATAAAATGCCAATCATTCAAATGAAAATTCGAAAAAATGATATTTTCTGTTTGGAATTTATGTTACTGTTTTAATACTGAATTTTTAAAATAATGATCAGTTTGATTTGTTGATGCTGCTTGTGGCACAAAATTTGTCTTGTTCACTGCTAGATTGCCAGAGCCTGGAATAAAACCTGGTACAGAGAGAGTATGGACTCAATAAATATTTTTAAATAAAATGTTTGTTAACTGAATGAATTATGTTATTATGTAATTGAATAACATTGCCCATTGATGACTTGGGAGTAATCAATAAAGGATTTTTCATAATCCACATGACTAGAAAATAATAAAGACATGCTCTAAGGGCTATCAGATTCTTCACAAATTTCATGAGAGTGACAGAATAATCCTAAAGTGAAAATCAGAGCCAGAAAAACTCCATGTTATTTTCAAGTTTTATACATTTTGCAGATTTCCTTTTAGATTCATCGCATTTGAACTCTCAACTGTCAAATCAGAATGTTTCCCTTGAGTTATATTGGCAGCCAAAAGAGAACATATTGTTGGGTTAAAAATCTAAGACTACATTTAAATTCAATCAGTTTATACATTCAAAAATTTCTAAAATTTGGGGGGAAATGTTATTTGCACTAAACTAGGAGTTGGGTGCCTATTGAATGTCTATTGAATTTGCCAAAAAACAGCCATAAGCGACATAAGTTAGAAAAGTAATAAATGTTCCAGTAGTTCAAATTTTGCCATTTATGAGATTTCTCAAATTCAGCAGGAAATCGTTGTTTTGGTGTTGTGCTATTATAAAATCCAGAGCTGAATTCAATACACAGAGAAACATGAACCTGGATTTCCTATTGTTTAAAAAATGTTGTGTGCTGGTAAATCAAAATTATTCTAGGTGTATTTTTATTAAAGATGAATTTACTGCACTCTGTCTTTTTCTCTCCATCATGCAACAGTTTGTTCTAAGAAACACTATAATAAAAATTATAAATTTCACTGTGTTTTTTTTTGAAAAATCAATTTGGAAAATCATTGATATCTCTGAATGAGAGGAAATAGAGGAAAGGATTATGAGAGGGACGGATTAGTAGACTCAAATCATTGTAAATTTTCTAGTTCTCGGATTGACTAGGTAGCTCATGAGTAATAGTTACAGTACTATTATGCTTCATATTATTCTTATAACTTATATGTGCTACATAGCTCTTATGTAAGTAACATTATTAATAAGCAAAATCATTTTCAGAGACAAAATATAGTCAAAAGTACTTATAAATGCTAATTATGTTGAACTGTTTCAATTCTAAAAGTATCTTGCTAAAAGCACATCACGAGAAACATTTTCAGATTTGCTTCCTGAGGAAAAATAAATCTTAAATTTTATATATGAGATTTCTGCATGTTATCTCATCAAGGTGTGAGTTGCATTGCTTCCTGAGAACTTGGGAGAGCTTAGTGGAGAATTTTCTACATCTTCATAAATGGAAGATGATAGAGATATACTGCTATTTATTTGATCAAAGAAAATACCCATTTATTGTAAAATTTAAAGGGAAATTAAAATCAAGAATACAATGATTTAAGAAACAACTTATTATTTATGACAATTCTTACCTCTAAATATGGGGTTAAAAATATATGTATACATATTTTTTTTAATGGGGAAGCACAACATTATACCAAGAGGGAAACTAAAAGTAATTATCAGTGTTCAACTGAGGTGATTAAATAAGCTCAGCAATTTACATAAGTTACATGGTCAGAGTGGAGCCTGTTTAAGATTCTTTCACTCCTCCCTCTGCCCCTCCCTGCTTGCACTCTCTCTCAAGGAAAGAAAGAAAGAAAGAAAGAAAGAAAGAAAGAAAGAAAGAAAGAAAGAAAGAAAGAAAGAAAGAAAGAAAGAAAGAAAGGAAAAAAAAGAAAGAAAGAAAGAAAGAAAGAAAGAAAGAAAGAAAGAAAGAAAGAAAGAAAGAAAGAAAGAAAGAAAGAAATTACAACCATAAACTACAGTATATAATTTAATGCAATTGTTAAGATGTGATAGTTATGTATAAATAAAATACAGAGTTAATGTTGAGACAAAAATAACATTGATTGATAAAAATATAATTGGGTAAAGCAATGATAGGAAAGAGTCAGTTTTCAGATGTCTAGGAAATTCAGCTTTCTACTATGAAAAAAATTTATATCAAATTAACACAATATGTTTTAAAACTAAAAGTAGTCTTGATGAATTTCATTAATGTAGTGTGTTAAAATTATGTTGCATTATGCTAAGCATAACATTGTAAAATATAAATGATACGCGGGTTCTCAAAAATTATTCTTATTGTCATTCATGTTTTCCTTATTTTATTTTTTTAATTTTTAAAGATATTGTTTATTTATTCAACAGAGAGAGTGAGCACGAGCCAGGGGAGGGGAGGAGGGAGAGGGAGAAGCAGACTTCCCGCTGAACAGAGAGGCCTATGCAGGGCTTGATCCCAGGACCCTAAGATCATGACCTCAGCTGAAAGCAGACACTTAAGTGACTGAGCTACCTAGGTGCCCATTCCTTCTTATTTTAGAGATTAAATTGTCATTTCCCTATCCCTCACCATCTTTAACTCACCTTAGGCAGATATTTACAATTACAAGTGAGAAAAAACCAACTCAAATTGTTTTAAGCAAAAAGAAAAAGATATTTACTCACTCATATAATAAGTCAAAAGGGGGATTTGATTTTGGATATTGCTGGTTCCAGAAATTAAATGATGTCAGATGGGCATCAAGCGTCTCTGTCCCTTGATTCAGCTTTACCCTGTTTGGGGAAGTATCTTTTGGCCATCTCTACCTATAGAGTAAGGATGATGGCTATTAACAGATGGATAGATTCATGTTTACATTCTCTCAGCTTGGTGAATTTTCATTGATCTTTAGTCATGTGTATGTATATCCCTGAAAAATGGTTGTCAAGAGGAAAATCAAGTAAACAACCAAAATAAGGATAAATGGATTTTGGACACAAAAGCAACAAATAAAAATGCCTGATATAGTCCCTAGCACCTACTACTCAAACACACACTTTTTTCCACACATATAATTTCTTAAATGGCCCTCCTCTAATATAATACACTCACCTATATTTTGTGTTTTTGTTAACTCAAGCCCTTTCTGTCTTCACACCAAGAAAGGGATCCATCCATAATACAGGTCTGTGCCTATCACTATCTCAAAAACTATTTTTATTATTACATATTACAAATTGTCACACAAAAAACAAAAGGCCTTTATTCAAAAATATTTATTCAAAGACTTACTCATATGTAAGTGTATTTACACAAGGGGCTACCATAATGGATAATTTGAACCAGGTCTTTGTCTTCAGGGATTTTTAAGTTCAGGGAGGAAATTATTTACCATGTCATTGCAGCAAAAATGTAGCAGTTTCCATGGAAGGAGATTGGAGAATGCTATGCTAGCTTAGGGCCAAGCTATATTTTATAGATCAGAAAGTGAGAGGGAATACTGAGAATAGCTTCCCAGAGAAAGTGACATCTAAATTGAGGCTAGATTAATGACAAAGAAATATGATGGTGTCCATGGGTAGAAAGTATTCCAGGTAAAGAAAACAATAGTTTAAAATATCCAGAACTAAGAATAAAAAAGGGTCATTTGAGGAACTGGAAGATGTTCAATATAACAGGATCATGGAATAAAATCTAAGGTGGTGCACAGGAGATGATGCTAGAGAATTAAAGAGAATGCATTATGAAAAGACATTTAAGTGGCCTATAATATGACTTTTTGTGTATGCCTTTTCAAAACTTACCTTCAGTGCACCTCATAGAATTCTCTCTTCCCTCCAGCATCAACATCAGAAAATCTGATATACTGGAAATAATTCTGAATAGCCAAATTTTTTCCATATCAAACTAAGACTATGACTGTCTACAGAATTGATGTGAATTAACTGTGTTAGCACATAGAATCTGCTTAGGGAAGTGCCTGATTTATATTTGATTAGTTAATACTGGTCTTATATACCACTGGTCTTATATGCCAGAAGTCTGGCATACATTTCTCCATTTCTTTACCTTTGACCAAGTTGGTTCATTTGGCAGAAACTATTTTCTTCCCTGTGTCTAAAGCCCATTTCGATAATTAAATATTACCTGTAAGAATAATTCTCATGCCTTGCAATCCCCATAGCTCATTTTTGGCTGTTGGATCTAATACTTAAGACATACTGTCCTGACTTAAAATCATGTGTCTATGTCTTTCTGCCTGCGTATCATATGGCCTGCAGGGTATTTTCATCTATGTTCTCCATAGCATCTAGCATAGGGGTATGTTAAATTAAATGCCACAATTTTGTTTTTTAATTTGAACTGATTCCAGACAACAGAGGTAAAATAAATAAGAAATTCAAAACCATTGCACATGGGCAGACACACACACACACAACTGAAAATCAATATTAAAAAAAAAACCTCATTCATTTCAATCTTTGGTTATAAATGTCTGGAGTTCATAGAAAATATAGAAATGCACACACACGCATGTAATTTCAATTAAAGGACTTAAGACAACCTATGTTAGGAGCTACATAAAGTAGACACCAACAATGAGGAGTGGAAGATTTTGAGAAGTTTACTTTTATTCTGATAGATTGGGTTGAATATATATTTGTATGGTGCATAACCAAATGATTAACTGTTAAAACCCATAGTGTAAAGTAGATGGAAAAAGGTAACATTAAGAATGATTAAAGAGGGGCGCCTGGGTGGCTCAGTGGGTTAAAGCCTCTGCCTTCAGCTCAGGTCATGATCTCAGGGTCCTGGGATCGAGCCCCACATCGGGCTCTCTGCTCAGCAGGGAGCCTGCTTCCCCCCTCTCTCTCTGCCTGCCTCTCTGCCTACTTGTGATCTCTTTCTCTCTGTCAAATAAATAAAATCTTAAAAATAAAATAAAATAAAATAAAAGCTACATTTAAAAAAAAAAAAAAAAAGAATGATTAAAGAATCCAGTGCTTTTAAGCAATTCTGGAAATGTGTTTACAATCAAATAAAAAAGCAGAGCCAAGTGGTGCTTAGGCTCTTACTTTGCTATGCTTATTTCAATAAGCTGCTATCCAATCATTAAAACAGGATTTTAGTGCAAGGAGGTATATAAAATTGAAAAATATCAAGTGCCATTTCTCTAAATATCATAAATAACTCAACATGTCATTACTTCAGTTGGCTTACTCCTTAAATATTTAATAAACACTTGCATACTGCCACTCAAGTACAGGTCTAAACTCCTTAGATGAATAATTTCATTTCATTCACAAAACACCACTTCCACTATTATTACCATTTTACAGGTGAGGAAATTGGGCCATTGGGAAGTTAAGCAACTCGCTGAAACTCATACCACCAGTAAAAGGCGGCTCCAAGATTCTACCCAGACAGCTTGGCTCCAGGGTACGAACTGAAACACCAGTGTGTTGCCTCTGATGTTTAAGAATATGCCTAACACAGAAAGTTGGGGGAAGGGGCGGAGCACTAAGGAAAAGAGAGTCAAATACTCAAATTAAAAAATATAATGCATCCAGGATCTGCCATTACTATGTAGACCTTTACATTTAAGGTTAGAACTGCAGTCCCTCCGTACGTCAGATCTGTCATTTGATTTGGTTTGACAAATTGAGTATTGCTTTGACATCCACTTTTCAGGTTATAAAGTATTTCATCCTATCTTTATAAATACTGTTTTTAAAATGTTACCTCTTACAGCAGACTGTTAGAATTTTAAGTACTAAACATTATCCTTGTGTGTGGTGGTAATGGTCACTATAATGTATTAAATGTATTAAAGGCAGTACAGAGAAAAAGCTTTTCTAATGGCCACAGACATTTATATCAATTGGCATATTCATGGGTTTATTTTTGTGACACTGAAAACAATGGATATATTTAGATATGTGTACTTTTTGTGAGTATGTTTCAAACCAAATTACCTGAACACTTATCATCTAGATAAGACAAATAACTGCTACTCAGAACTTCCCCAACCAAGCACATCTACATTTACTTCAAAATGATAAATTACAGAATCAATACTTTCAACTCTTTGTTTTGGTAGCATTCTTTTCAGTTGTCTTTCAATGGCTTGTTTTAAATCTACTTTTTAGTTTCTGTTCCCTTAACATTTCCATAGGCACATTTTCAAAATGGACATTAAAAGTGGCTTCTAAATTGACAGGAGTTGTGAGTGGCTTGTAATCTAGAGTACCCAAAACTCCTGTTGCCTTTTTTTATTAGTTGACGCCCCTGACTAGAAGGGAGAGGAAAAAAGTTGTGTGTGTGTGTGTGTGTGTGTGTGTGTGTGTTTCTGTGTGACTCATGTTAAAAGATAAACTGAAGCATATTACAAATTTTTAAGAGTTTGAGCAAAATTCAAATCTTGCAGCATCCAATACAGCAGATAAGAAGGAGCTCCAAGGAGCTACACAAAATGAAAGACTTTTATAGACAGAAGGGAAATGGAACAAGGAGGTTATACTAGGCAAAAAAGTGAGTTGATTGCAAAGTTACTTTCCATTAGAGGATGGCAGGGGCCTCTCAGGCAGATTATCTAACTAGAGCTAATCAGCGATTCCTGATTAACTGGTATAAAATGCTATTTCTGGGAGAACCAAACTAATTAAACCCTGGTTTGTTGGCATGGGCTTAGCATACGGTCTTCATTTTGAGTCTGTTGTCTTATTTTTAACATTCATAAGAAGCTACTTAAGAGTGAATATCAAAGTGTGAAGAGGAAAAAGTACATAGATAAGAAGAGAAAGACCACAGAAAGAAAGAGATAAAGGAAGAAATCTCTTTCTTAAAAATGTGTTATTGGCTGTTTGAAAAATCCTTGTTTTTACGCACATTCCAAAACTATAAAATAAAAACATATTATCTGCTGGCTTGGAACATTAGCCATCCAGCCAATAAATGGCCAGTGTTTCTCAGCCCTAAAAATGGTAATTGTTGAGCATTCAATAGCATTATTGATACAATTATACTAAAATTTAGACCAGAAAAGTTACTGTTATGGATCAGTGGAAA
>JAPYYM010002845.1:0-11815 GCA_028534135.1 Potos flavus
AACAGAATGGTCAAGTTTCATTCTTCTATATATAGCTGTCCAATTTTCCCAGCACTATTTATTGAAGAGACTCTCTTTTTTCCACTGGATATTTTTTCCTGCTTTGTCAAAGATTATTTGACCATAGAGTTGTAGGTCCATATCTGGGCTCTCTAACCTGTTCCACTGGTCCATGTGTCTGTTTTTGTGCCAATACCATGCTGTCTTGGTGATCGCTGCTTTGTAGTAGAGCTTGAAATCAGGCAATGTGATGCCCCCAGCTTTGTTTTTCTTTTTTAACATTTCCTTAGCAATTCGGGGTCTTTTCTGGTTCCATACAAATTTTAGGATTGTTTGTTTGAGCCCTTTGAAAAATGCCAGTGGAATTTTGATCGGGATGGCATTGAAAATATAGATTGCTCAGGGCAGTATAGACATTTTAACAATGTTTGCTCTTCCAATCCATGAGCACAGAATGCTTTTCTCCCATTTTGTGTCTTCAATTTCTTTCATGACTGTTCTGTAGTTCCTCAAGTACAGATCCTTTACTTCTTTGGTTAGGTTTATTCCCAAGTATCTTATGGTTCTTGGTGCTATTGTAAATGGAATGGATTCTCTAATTTTCCTTTCCATATTTTCATTGTTAGTGTATAGGAAAGCAACTGATTTCTGTGCATTGATTTTGTATCCTGCCACATTACTGAATTGCTGTATGAGTTCTAGTATTTTGGGGGTGGAGTTTCAAAGTACCCTTTTTAAAGAAAAACAAGATTATAGGTCCAAACTTATGAAATGTAAACTCATGCCTTATTAAATGTAAATTTCAAAGTCCTATATGCATAATAATAATAATAATAATAATAATAGAAATCGCAAGTTACTACAACAGGTACAAATCAAAGTGTTATTGGTTCAATTGTGCACACTCCCAAAAGAATACTGAGTCCTTCCCTCCAGCACCTGTAATATGACCTTTTTTGGAAATAGAATCTTTGCAGATATAATCAGGATCGAATGAGGTCATACTGCATTGAGTATGAATTCAGTGACTAGTGTCTTCATAAGCAGAGAGAGATTTGAGGAACAATATATACACAGGGAAGAAGGCCTTGTGCTTTGGCAATATGTACAACCAATTTTAGCAGATTGTGGTTTAAAAGGAGATAGTTAATATTATATATGTATAATATAATATAATACAAATTTACTGGGGAGGCTCTTTGCCCTATAAACATCTACTTTACACTCATTAAGAACTTTGAAAAACTTAAATTCATGTCATCTACCAAGCATATTTTACTTCTAGGGATACAAAATTACTTTGAAAGTGGAAAGATGATCAAATTGGCCAGAAAAACTCAAGTCACAAAGTGGTTTGTCTATCTGTCTATCGTCTATTATCTCTCTGATTTTGTATTTTTTCAAGGTAGACTGCCCTGTAGTTGGAATAAGGCCCTTAATGGTCTTTCCTGTTCCACTTTTAGTAACTTCCTGTAACCACTTTCCATATTTACTGTTTTTGAATTTCCATCTGTAGATATAGGGGTATCATCCTGAGTCTGCTAGCAAATATTTATTGAGTGCCTATTATGGTACAGATACTTGCTAGATGTTAAGGATCCAAGATGGACTGGATCCCTATCCCCAAGGAACTTACATTCCAAATGGACAGATAGACAATAAAATGGAAAAAAAAGTGAGAAGATGCATAGTACTCATAAATAATAATAAAAAGAAGAGTTATCTTACTCTAAAGGAGGGTAACCAGGTGATCTCAGTTTTGCCAGGGTGGTTGGGAAAAACATTTCTGGGGAATTGGCATTTGACTTGAGACTTGAATGATGAGAAAGAGAAGTATATATATTCCAAAAATCACTGAAACAGAAATAAGCTTACTGTGCAAGAAGAACCAATCTGAACAAAGCAAATTAAGGAGGGAGAGGTGGAAAAACCTGACAGTAGAGAAATAAGATGAAGCAACAAAATATAGACCCTTGTAATCCATGATAAAGAGTCATTTTTATTTTAAGCTTGATGAAGAAACACTGGAAGGTTATAAACTGTGAAGCACTCTTATCAGATTAATGTTTTCAAAGGCTTTATATTACCCTAGGTATAAAGAGTATGGATTATAGGGGGAAATTTAGTAGAAACAAGGAGATGAATTAGAGAAATATTGCAATAGTCCACATGAGAATAGTGACTTGATCTAGAGGTTTCAAATCCAGTGGAAACAGATCTGAAAAATTTTAACAGTAGAAATATTTTTGGAGATAGCTTTTTGGAGGTATGACAGGATTGACCTGATGAGGATGAGACCTGAAATTTGAAGGAAAGAGGATCCAAGGATGATTCCTATATTTTTTTTTAGCCTCAACAACAGGGTGTTTATTCAAAAGGGGAAGGGTTGGTAGAGAACAGATTTAGAAATGAAACTCTGTAGTTTTATTTGGGTTCTGTTATGGTTGAGAAGTCTATTAGATTTTCTTTTTTTTTATTTTTATTTTTATTTATTTATTTTTTTTAGTCTATTAGATTTTCAAGCAACAATATGGAGTAGGGAGTTGTATATATTATATGATTTCTGAAGTTTAGAAGAACAGTCTAGGATGGAGCTGTGGATTTGAGAGGCATCAGTATATAGATTTGAACTCACGGTTCTAGATAAGCTTAGGGAGAGAGTGTACAGAGGAAAGAAGGGGTAAGGAAAAGATCTGAGGCATTCCAACTTCTAAAAGTCTTATCCAGGAGGATGGGCCAGAAAAGGAAACTGAGAAAAAGTGTCTAATGAGATCAAAAAAACTAGATGATACTTCAGTGAGAATGTTGTCATCCATGCCAAGTGCTACTGATGGGTCAATAAAATTAAATCAGAGATCTTGCCATTGACTTGGACAAAATATGTCTTTGATGTTTTTGGTGAGAGCTTTTTCAAGACAAAGAAGTTGAGTTAGGGAACTTAGGTAAGTATTTGGAAGAGTATTTTAATACCATGGTTTGAAAAATAAATGCAGGTCAAGAGGTTGAATTAGGGAGTAGAGACAAGTATTTAGAGAATTATTACCATTGAATGAGAATAGAGAAATGGAGAGTTTTATTTGTTTGTTACATTTTTAAGATGGGTGATAATAAGGCATATTCGAATGATAATAGGGTTTGGTTCACAGGAAGAGAGGAAGAAACTAGTTACTAGAGGAAGGACATAATTGCATGAGTAAAGTCCTTGTGAAGGTGAGGAGGGATGCGATTCAAGGCAAAAGGGAGCACACGCCTAGGGAACACTTTTGTAATAGCAGCAAGGCAGTAGAGTATGGGGTTTAGAGTGAGTTTCTGGAGACTGACTTCCTGAGTATAGATCCTGTGTTTGCCATTTGCTTTTGTTTTTGTTTTGTTTTGTTTTGCTTCTTTTTGTAACCTTGGACTAATGCTTTCATTTTCTTATCTCTAAGATGGGAATTATATGTGGTATCCGGAAAAAAAAAAAAAAAAAGCTTGTTGAAATAGAGATCACATTGCTGGTTGCTGGTTGCCAGGAGGAGAATGGGGGAAATGGGTGAAGGTGGTCAAAATGTACAAACTTCTAGTTATAAGGTAAATAACTCCTGAGGATGTAAGGTAAAGCATGGTAACTATAGTTAATAGTGTTATTTGTATTTGAAAGTTGCTAATTAGAGTAGACTTTAAAAAAGGGAAAAAAATCTTTGTAACTATGTGAGGTGCTGTTAACAACTTATTGTGGTCATCGTTTCACAATATACGCATATATCAAATCATTATGTTGTACAAATCAAACTTAAACAATGTTGTATGTCAATTATATCTCAAAACATAAAATGGAGTGTGGATGGAATAATAGCACATAGCTCATAGAGTTTTTGTAAATATTAAATAGGTTGAAAAAGGTAAAGTGTATACAGTAATGCTTGGCACATAGTAAGTCCTCAATAAATGCCAGCTATTGTTGCTGTAGATGTATTGGTAAAATTGTTTATCAGAAGATGTGGCAGTTATCATTATGTCTAAGAAGAATGCAATGAGACTATCAAAGGTATTGATGGGGAAAAAAGTTAAAAATTTGGGGAGAAAGAATAAGGTATTAAATGGTATTTTCTCCTAATTAAATACATTCTGATACCAGTGGAAAGATTCTAGTACTGGGAACCCAATTGTTATGAGGAGTAAATGAGATAATGTTTAAGAAATACTTAAGAAAAAAAGCACATATTAATGGTCTTATTATTTTGTTGACACAACTAGTTGTAAAGTGAAATGTTTCTTCAAAAAGTTTGGAGTAGGAAATGCTAAAAGACATTATATAACTGGTTTGATTTTGCTCCCTGAATCATCAACTCACCTTTTAGCATTTTGTAGACATTGACTATATTAGATGTATTTTCTTATTCATATAGATTATATTTTTTTTACTAAGTTTGGGACAAAACAAATAAAATCTGTAAGTTCAACATGAATTTAGGTAGTAAAGAATTACAATTGCAAAATATAGAATATACCACTTAGCCTTTGTGGTTCTTTTATGCTCCAAATGTGATTATTTAACGGACTAAGTCTATCTTAAAACAAGACTGAGGTATTCATGTTTGTAGCAAATAAATGACATGTAAAAGTCCTGGTAAAATTTTTATTTTGACATGAAATTTTCCCATCCAGCTGGTCATTAGGCCTTTCCAACTGTCAGTGTCTCTTGCAATCTGCTTTAATAAGTTACATGTAATTAGCTCTATACAGATCAGAGACATTGGGGGTGTAGTCTTCCCATGCAAATATCAAAATCCCAAAAAGGTTAACTCAAGGAGACATATGTTCCCACCTTAGCTCTGAAGGCTGCAGCAGTTGATTTATATAAGTTACTTTGAATCATAATATGGAAATATAGTAACCTACTGGAGTTCTGGAAAACATGCTCAGGATAATGACATAAATAGCAATATGTTATTAAAGTGTACCATTTGACTTCATATGTGTAGTTCAGTAGTCACTTCAAAGAAATATGCCAAATAATTGGAAAAAATTATTTCTAATGCTAGGGTGAATTTTTCAAGAATTGGGTATATGAGGAAGTCTAAATCAACACAACTTTATTTTTGAAATAATACATTGTGTGATGAATCTAAAATTTAATTTTAGTGTATCATACTGAGTTACATACATATTTCCACATCTATACACATAGTACTTGCAGATTCTCTAGGACAAAAATATGTCACTTTTTTGAAAAAAGATTTTATTTATTCGAGAGAGAGAGCATGTGAGAGAGAGCACCAGCAGAGGGGTGGTGTAGAGGGAAAAGTGGACTCCTTTGTGAGCAAGGACCCCGATGTGGGACTCGATCCCAGAATCCTGGGATCATGACCTGAGCTGAAGGAAGACACTTAACTGACTAAGCCACCCAGGTGCCCCCCAAATATGTCACTTTTAAAGTGAAGATTATGATGCTCAAATAGAATTTGAAGCATTTTTTTAATTTCTTCAATTAAGGAATTCCATTTTGAAACTTTAAGATTTCAACACCTAATGTCTTTAATTCTCTTATGACACAAATCTTTTATCGTTAGGTAGTTCCACACCACCATAGAAAGGTTTCTACTTTCATGAGGTGTAATCTTTAGAGTGTCTAATAGATAAAAGGATAGTCAGCTTCTCCCCAGACTCAGTTTATGTAGTATTTACAATACTTTTATGTGAAAATGTTGTCTAAGAAGAAGACTACTAACAAAACCGAGAAAAAGACAAGGTAGTATGCAGGATACGACTCTTCACAAGTGGAAAAGAGAATCCTATCACATGTGCCACTTCTAAGAGTTACGGTTGTTTGCAACAAAGTAATTTGAGGACTATCAATAATTAAATATTCATATTAAGTGAAGAATAGAATCTACCAGGATTCAAATCTGCAAATAGGAGACATGCTGTTTGGCAGAACAAGATAAAAATGCCAAGCGTGTGTCTCAGCTTATAACTTGGGCAAGACCATGATCCCAACTCATAAGAGGGTAGTGAGTTTACCATTTACTGAAGGTTAATGTTGAGTTTATTACGCTGCTAATGATGAATTGGGTAATAAGCAGAATCCATTGACAGTAAGAAGGAAAAATGTGGGCTAGAATTTACCTGTGAATATCTTAAGTGAAAGATGTTCACAAATAAAATCTGAACTAAATGTCAGACGAGATTTCTTTATTCTTTTTGAGTTTTTCATTGCCTAAATCCTAGAGAGTTGGCAAGAAATTCCTGACTAGAATTTCTCATGTTCCATTGATTTATTTGTATCCCTTGATAATTATGTTTGTCATAAAATCATACTCATTTTCTGGCTTGGGATCATTAAATATTTGCTTACAATATCATTTGTGTTTTTGTATAAATTACATATTCTAGTTTCCTGGTAAATAATGGATTGGATCAAGTAAGAACTGGAAGGAGAAGCATTCTCACTCACCTAGGATGTTCTACAGCAGCTTATTAGATACCCAAATCTTTGTGATTTTAGACAAGTCAAGGCAGAGAAGGGCAGAGCAGTTATACTGTATTAATGTCCACATTTGATGGCTGAAAAATTGGACACGTACAAAAGATACATGCAAACAAGCATTAGCAAAAACATAGACCCTACCTTTTAATATTTCCTATAAGTTTATTTTGCCTTTTAATATCTGATGGCAACATAAGTAGCTTATTTCTACCCCTGATTTCTCATAGTTCAGTATATTCTATGTAGAAAATGTATTTCCCTAGTTTCAGTGACTTATAGAATATGATGAATGTCTTGTAAAAAATAAACTAATATAAATTCCACAAATACTGCAACATGCAAATTTATTAATGAATGATTTAAATTTCTAAATAAAAAAAGTGATTTTTAAAACTATTTAAATGATCTGGCCATGACATAAGCCAACCAACTGATGATTCAGCTGATATGGCTAATTAACTAGGCTATGGCTAGTTAATGGCATAGTTATGACATATAACTATGCCATAACTATGGCATAGTTAACTATTAACTATGGCTAATTAACCTAGTTAATTAACTAGGTGTCTTGTTACTTCCCTAAGGATTCCTACTAAAAGGGCACACAGTATAGAATGTTGTTTTTCTATAGTTCCATATACCTTGAGCAAGTGATAAGCATGTATAAATATTAAGAAGATTACAGACCTTCCAATCACACAGTACCTATAACCTTATAGAGGTCAGAGTAATTTCACTAACTTCACCTTAATGGAACACAATTATATAATGGTTAAGTACATAGCTTTCAGAATTAAATACACCTGGGTTCACATCTAAGCACAGCAATTCATTAGCTATCTGACCTTGGTTACTTTACCTCTATTTTTCTTCATTTCTTCATCTGTAAAATGGGAAAAATATTGGTACTTGCCTCACAGCATTGAGGAGAGCAGTATCAAACTAATTTGTAAAGAGCTTAGCAAAATGCTAAGTGCATACTAAGTAGTTAAAACATAAATGATAGTTCTTGTTGCTGCCAACACTGCAGCTGTTATTGTTGTTATTAGAACGCCATATGAAATCTCAAAGAAGCAAATTGGGAAGAGGAACGGAAAGACAGAATAAGGAATAAGTGATACATTTCCTCTGTAGTATATATAAGAATAATAAGAAGTATATATATAGAATAGAGTGAGGGCTTACGAGCTAACTTCTTAAACTTTCCCACATAATTCTACAGAAAGTAAATTGTCTTTTCTGGTTTGCCAACATCTATAACTTTTTTTTTTAATTTCACTTTAAATCCAGTATGGTTAACACAGTGTTTTGTTAGTTTCAGGTGCACAATATAGTGATTGAACAGTTCTGTACATTACTCAGTGTTCATTAAGATAAGTGTACTCTTAGTCCCCTTCACCTGTTGCACCCATCTCCCAACCACTTCCTTTCTAATAACCATCAGTTCTCTAAAGTTAAGAGCGTGTTTTTTAGTTTGTCTGTTTTTTTTTCCTTATTTGTTTGTTTTGGTTCTTAAATTCCACATAAGTGAAATCATATGGCATTTTTTTAAAGTTTTTATTTAAATTCCAGTTAGTTAACATACAGTGTAATGTTAATTTCCAGTGTAATTCTGTGATTCAACAGTTCTGTGCATCACCTGGTGCTCATCACAAGTGCACTCCTTAATCCCCATCATCTATTTAACCTATTCCTCTACGCACCTCACATCTGGTAACCATCAGTTTGTTTTCTGTAGATTAAAGTCTGTTTCTCACTTTGTGTCTCTCATTTTTTCCCCTATATTGTTTGTTTTGTTTCTTAAATTCCACATAGAGTGAAATCATATGGTATTTGTCTTTCACTGACCACCATACTTTGCTTAGCATTTTGCTCTCCAGATTGATCCATATTGTTTCAAATGACACGATTTCATTCTTTTTTATGGCTGAGTAATATTCCATTTTAAATTTATATATGCATATATGTATATATAATTATAAAATATTAAAAAACATTCTATTTTAATATATATGCATATAAATATCTATATATATGTATATATAATCATATCTTCCTTATCCACTCATCTATCAATGGACACATGGGGTCTTTCTATAATTTGGCTATTGTAAATAATGCTGCAATAAACATAGCGGTCCATATATCCTTTCAAATTGGTGTTTTTGTACTTTTTTGGGTAAATACCCAGTAGTGTGATTATTGCATCATATGGTAATTATATTTTTAATTTTTTGAGGAAGCTCCATACTGTTTTCCATAGTGGCTGCACCAGTTTGCATTCTCACCAAGAGAGCAAGAGGGTTACTTTTCTCCCCATCTTCACCAACTCTTGTTTCTTCTGTTTTTCATTTTACCCATTCTCACAGGTGTGAGGTGATATTTCATTGTAGTTTTGACTTGCAGTTCCCTGATGGTTAGTAATTATAGGCATCTTTTCATGTATCTGTTGGCCATCAGTATGTTTTCTTCAGAGAAATGTCTATTTATGTCCTCTGCTCAGTTTTATTTTTTTTATTTTTTATTTTTTTTAAAGAGGAATTCCCTTTTTTAAAAAAATTTATTTATTTATTTGACAGAGAGAGAGAGAGAGAGAGAGATCACAAGTAGGCAGAGAGTCAGGCAGAGAGAGAGGGGGAAGCAGGCTCCCTGCTGTGCAGAGAGCCCGATGTGGGGCTTGATCCCAGGACCCTGAGATTATGACCTGAGCCGAAGGCAGAGGCTTTAACCCACTGAGCCACCCAGGCGCCCCTCTCTGCTCAGTTTTAGATTGGATTATATGGGGGTTTTTGGTGTTGACTTATGTAAGTTCTTCATATATATATATATATATATATATATATATATATGGGAGAGAGAGAGAGAGAGGCTTTTTAAAAAAGCTTTTAAATTCCAGTTAGTTAACATACAGTGTAATATTAGTTTCAGGTGTACAATATAGTGATTCAACACTTCCATACAACAGCCAGTGCTCATTACAAGTGCACAAACCCTTTGTCAAACATTTCAATTGCAAATATCTTCTCCCATTCTGTCAGTTGCATTTTAGTTCTGTTGATTGCTTCTTTTACTGTGCAGAATGTTTTTATTTTGATGTAGTCCCAATAGTTTATTTTTGCTTTTCTTTCCATTGCCTCAGGAGACATATCTAGAAAAAAATTTTTTTTTTCACATGACAAAGTTTCTTTATTTTCTTTAGCAGTCACTTACCTCTGCCAAAGTCAGAAACTGGCAACTACTTATCTATACATTTTTCTAGAATGTCATAGAAATGAAATTATATGGTATATAACTTAACTTTTAGAGTCAGGCTTCTTTCACTTTGCATTATATAATTGAGATTTGTCTATGTTAATGCATGGATCAGTAGTTTGTTGTGTTTTCATTGATCTTTTTGCTGAGCGGTATTACACTCTATAGCAGTATCACAGATCATCCATTCACCAGTTGTAGGGCATTTGTGTTTTGGGTAATTGTGATTATAACCACTATCTCTTCCATCTAGATCTTTTATCTTTTAACATCTTAATTTTATTTTATTTTTTTCAGTGTTCCAAGATTCATTGTTTATGCACCACACCCAGTGTTCCAGGCAATACGTGCCCTCCTCAATACCCACCACCAGGCTCACCCATCCCCCCACCCCCTCCCCTCCAAAACCCTCAGTTTGTTTCTCAGAGTCCACAGTCTCTCATGCTTCATCTCCCCCTTGGATTTACCCCAGTTCATTTTTCCTTTCCTTCTCTTAAAGTCCTCCATGTTATTCCTTATGCTCACAAGTAAGTGAAACCACATGATAATTGACTTTCTCTGCTTGACTTATTTCTCTCAGCATAGTCTCCTCCAGTCTTGTCCATGTTGATCAAAAGTTGGGTATTCATCCTTTCTGATGGAGGCATAATATTCCACTGTATATATGGACCATATCTTCTTTATCCATTCATCTTGGCTGGGCATCTTGAAGGGCATCTTGGCTCTTTCCACAGTTTGGAGATTGTGGCCATTGCTGCTATGAACATTGGAGTACATATGGCCCTACTTTTCACTACATCTGTATCTTTGGGGTAAATACCCAGTAGTGCAATTGCAGGGTCATAGGGTAGCTCTATTTGTAATTTTTTGAGGAATCTCCACACTGTTTTCCAAAGGGGCTGCACCAACTTGCATTCCCACCAACAATGCAAGAGGGCTCCCCTTTCTCCACATCCTCTCCAACATTTGTTGTTTACTGTCTTGTTGATTTTGGCCATTCTAACTGGTGTCAGGTGGTATTTCAGTGTGGTTTTGATTTGTATTTCACTGATGGCTAGTGATGATGAAATTTTTTCATGTGTCTGTTAGCCATTTGTATGTCTTTGGAGAAGTGTCTGTTCATGTCTTCTGCCCATTTTTTGACTGGGTTATTAGTTTTTTGGGTGTTGAGTTTGAGTTCTTTATAGATCTTGGATATTAGCCCTTTGTCTGTAGTGTCATTTGTGAATATCTTCTCCCATTCCGTGGGTTGCCTGTTTGTTTTGTTGACTGTTTCCTTTGCTGTCCAGAAGCTTCTTATCTAGATGAAATCCCAAAAGTTCATTTTCCCTTTTGTTTCCTTTGCCTTTGGAGACATGTCTTGAAAGGAGTTTCTGTGGCCGATGTCGAAGAGGTTACTGCTTATGTTCTCCTCTAGGATTTTGATAGAGTCCTGCCTCACATTGAGGTATTTCATCCATTTTGAGTTTATCTTTGTGTGTGGTGTGAGAAAATGGTTGAGTTTCATTCTTCTATACATAGCTTTCCAATTTTCCCAGCACCATTTATTGAAGAGACTGTCTTTTTTCCACTAGAAAAATATTGATATAGTCAATATCAGAGAAATTACTGTCTGTGCTGTCTTCTAGGATTTTTATAGTTTCATGTTTCACCTTTTGGTCCTTAAGCATTTTGAGTTTATTTTTGTATATGGTGTAAGAAAGTGGTTCAGTTTCATTCTTTTACATGTAGCTTTCCAGTTTTCCCAACAACGTTTGTTGAAGAAAGTTTTTCCCATTGCATATTCTTGACTCTTTTGTCAAAGATTAATTGATCAACTGGGGTAGCAATTCTCATATCAGATAAATTAGACTTTAAGCTAAAGACTGTAGTCAGAGATACAGAAGGACACTACATCATTCTTAAAGGGTCTATCCTCCAAGAAGATCTAACAATTGTAAACATATATGCCCCCGATATAGGAGCAGCCAACTACTTAAGTCAGCTGTTAATCAAAATAAAGAGTCATATTGATATGAATACATTAATTGTAGGAGATCTTAACACGCCACTCTCAGTAACAGACAGATCATCTAAACAGAAAATCAATAAAGA